>JABUQX010023776.1:7500-40000 GCA_015478945.1 Trachelipus rathkii | reverse complement strand
ACGTTTTAATGCAGTCCAATTGGGAGTTCCAACGAGTGTCATTGGGCAATTGAGGCATCATGCCTCCTTTTTCAACTAGCCAGCCCTGTAACAAATATACGGTATATTTAAAATTTTAATAATGCAGACTATGCAATACAAGAATAATATCCAAGTATCTACATCAAAGTTTTGAATATTTTGTATAGCAAATTAACAATAAAAAAAAATATTGTGAAATGTGATACAATTGCTTACATGAGGTCTGTGATGATTTCGAAAGTATTTATTGACTTCAACAATATGTTTTAGAATTGTCTTTGTAGATACCTCCTTTTCAACTAAATTTAAATAATGAGCTGAACATCCGTAAGTTATTATTTCTGGGAACTCTTCTTTAATAATTTCTTTCATACGAATCATTTTATTTTCGTTATCAGAGCATAGAGCAAAAACCTATGGGCAAATTTAAATTATTAAAACTTAATGTGATGGAAAATTTTATTTTCTTAATGAATATACTAATAAATGTGTGATGCACTAAATTCAGAAAGATTATACAGCTTACTTACCTGTTTATTATATTTTTCCCTGGTAATTTTAATTGCTTCTTTTGCCAGTTGAGCACTGTATTCTGCTGTTTTCTTTTGGCTGCCTGCATCTGTAGTAGACAAAAGGTAAGTTTGTTTGCCATTATGTAAACTGTGAGCAATCATAGGATCGTTTGTAACAGAGCTCCATCCATCTTGTAAAAGCGTTACTGATTCACTCGTTTCATCAGACTGGAATGCTTTTATTGCTTCTTCATTTACCTTTGCAAGTAAAGTAGATCCAATAGATTTACGATTTGGAGGTTCATAGCCAGGTCGAAGAGTTCTAATCATGGTCTTGAATTCATTATTTTCAACAGTGCTAAAAGGTATATTGCAGGAGAAAATATATTTGGCTATATTTAAATCAAGATTTTCTTTTTCATCAGGTCTAGTAACAACAACAAAATTAGATAGCGTTTTTTGCTTCTTGATTTTTGGTGTAGAAGAGCTAAAGCAAAATGATGCAGATGTACTTGGTTCTACTAAACTTTCATCACTTCTATGACCTGTATTACTTCTGATGCTTAAATCAGAAATTATGGAATGCTCAAACTCAGAAGCCTCAGATATAACGGAGGAATCTTCATGTGTTCTTTTAAGTTTACACTTTTCAAGATGAGCCTTAACTCTTTCAATTTTTCTAATAATACTTTCATGGCAGTAATTACAAATCACCCTATTTGGTTCCTCATCCTGAAATGTTACTTCATTTCATTCATTGGATCTAATTCTTCCTCCAGAGTGACATCTAGCTTTGGGCATTTTTTTAGTTTACTTTAAATACTGTGAATATTATTAAATATTAATATAAATAAATTTTATTAATTACTATCGACAGGCCACAAAACTAACTTTCCTGAAAAAAGAAAAAAATAATTCAGAATTTTATGAAATCTAAAAATTCATAACTCAAAAACCCAAAAAACCCAAAAACCCGGCTGGGTTGGGTTTTTGATAAAAAACCTGGGTTTTTGCCAACCCTGATCTTAGGGGCGTGTTAGGTGTGAGAAGAATTGATAAAATGAGGAATGAACGTATTAGAGAGTTGTGTGGTGTGAAGAAAGGGGTAAATGAGAGAATAAATGAAAGTATGTTGAGATGGTTTGGTCATGTGGAAAGGATGAATGATAGTCAGTTGGTTAAGCGGATGTATAGTGGCGAGTGTGTTGGGAACCGACCGGCTGGAAGACCGAAGAAAAAGTGGATTGAGTCAGTAAACGAATGTTTGAAGGAGAGAAATGTGAGTTTGGCAGAGGCGAGAATAAAGGTGCTTAATAGGAGTGAATGGCAGGGTTTTGCGAGGGGTATGGTTGTGGCCCACCTGGGCCAAGGGATGAACCCTTACACTGACGATTTACCATAGTGAGGGTCCGTCGCGGTTCCGTGAAGCTCTAGGGTGGATTTTCTGACTGCGACGAGTTCTTACTAATTAATGGTACAGAGAGGCGGTAAGGCTGGGCTTTCTTTTCGACTTTTGTCATATTCTTCTACTGCTTTTCTTTTCCGATGCTTGTCACGCACCTTACTCCCAGTCTTGGGAATAAAAAGGAAGATGAAGAGAAATATATATATATATATATATATATATATATATAAAATATATATATATATATATATATATATATATATATATATATATATATATATATATATATATATATATATATATATATATATATATATATATATATATATATATATATGTATATATATAATACTCATCATTGATCCACCACCGCTACGCAATGTCACTTTCGCAGGAACGGCCCAACAACCATCAGCAACTTGAGAAATTTGAAACAATTCTTCTAACCATTTTGCAAAGAATTCGCTGCATTATTGGCGGCTTCACCGCGATAAATTTAGGAAAACATAAACGTAACTAGGCCTGGGAGAGGTGGGGGTAGGTTAAGTCGGGGGTATAATCGAGCCGAGGGATCATTCACGTACGAAGCAACTCCGATAAACATGGAGGGGATAGTGCGTCAACTGTCAAGAGATCAGTGCGTGCAGATAAGAACAGCCGAAGGACATGGGTACCGGGCACTTGCCCGACACATCGGTGCCGCGCTCACACTCATGCCCATGTGGTCCAACGGTACCAGGAAACCCTGACACATGATTGCCGGCGAGGACAAGGTAGGCCCAGGTCCACGACGCAGTGAAAAACCGATTTATACGTCTGCGTGCATTGCGAGAGCGCCACACAACGGCACGACATCTGCAGATTCAGCTGCCGGAGGTGCACGGCACCGAGGTACATGACGATGGAGTGCCGCCGACGCCTTGCGGGTCATAATTACAGGCCGCGTTGGCCTGCCATCTGCCATAGGTCCACCGCACATCGAAGGGCGCGACTGGCATTTGCCCGGGCACATCCATTGGACGGTCGACGATTGGGCAACGGTGCTCTTTACACGGACGAGTCGAGAGTGTCTGTACGCCTCAGACAGGCGTGTTAGAGTATACCGATGACCGACGGAGAGGGTTTCGCGCAATGCAATGTGCTGCAGGTGCCACCGTTTGGAGGTGGGTCGGTTACTCGATCTGGGGAGGCATCTCTTATCCGGGGCCTACGGAGTCGCACATCCTCGATGGGCAACTCTTACAGCCATGGGTATATCTGAACATCCTTGAAACATATGTCGTGCCCATTTGCCCCCTACATCTGTGAACTCTTTCACCCCTAATGCGGACCACACAAGGCCCAGTGTGTGAACACTACCTTAGGACAGTTCAAATTACGGCGTTGGGTAGCCACACACACACACACACACACACACACACACACACACACACACACACACACACACACACACATATATATATATATATATATTAATATATATATATATATATATATATATAACTATATATATATATATATATATATATATATATATCTTTATATATATATATATATATATATATATATATATATATATACTATCATATAGCATATATATATATATATATATATATACTCTCATATATATATATATATACAGTATATACCATATATATATATATATATATATATATATACTTATATATATATATATACTCTCATATATATATATATATACATATATATATATATATATATATATATATATATATATATATATTATTTTGTTGGCCAGTGTACAGGACCCACCACGGCTCACAGAGGAAACGACATACTGGGCTGAAAAATCAGCACCATGGGAGGTCCCTGTCATATATATGCTTCAAGTGTCAAACGAAAGATTTGGATGAGGAAATGAATATTCCGTCAGTCAAAAATAATAAAAACTAAATAAAATTATATTATATGCGGATGATTTGGTTCTGTGTGAATCTGAAGAGAGTTTGAGGATTGGTAGAGAGATTTGGCCGGGTGTGTTGTGTAAGGAGGGGTTTGAAAGAGAGCATTAGATAAGAGTAAGGTTATGGTTGTAGGTGAGGACAGTCCTCAGTGTGAGGTATGTTAGATGGTGAGCAGCTGGAGCAAGTGTCTGGAGTTTAAATATTTTGGATATGTGTTGGATGAAAAGGATGATGCGAGTGTAGTAGGAAAGTTGTGAATGGCAGGAAGGTGGCTGGTGCAATTAAATCGTTGGTGGAAGTAAAGGGACTAAGTCTTGAGTGCGATAGTGTCTTACATGAGGGCATGTTGTTACCTGTGTTATTGCATGGTAGTGAGACTATGGTCTGGAATAAGAAGTATAGATCTAAAGTTCAATGTGTTCAGATATGGACAATCTTAGGAACATCTTTAAGGTGTGAGAAGAAATTAATGAAATAGGGAATAGAACAGTATTAGAGGTTGTATGGAGTGTGGAGAAAGGGAAATGAAAATAAATGAAAGGCTGTTGAATGGATTTGGTCATGTTGGAAGGATGGAATAATAGTCAGTTGGTTAAGCAGTTGTATAGTGGTGAAGAGTGTGTTGGGAACAGACCGGCTGGGAGACCGAAGAGAAGTGGATTGAGTCGGTGAATGAATGTCTGAAGGAGAGAAATCTGATTAGTTTGGTAGAGGCGAGAAGAAGATTGTATAACAGGAGTGAATGGCGGGGATTGTGAGGGGGTATGGTTGTGGCCACCTGGGCTAAGGGATGAACCCTTACTCTGACGATTTACCATAGTGAGGGTCCATCTTCTGTCCCATGAAGCTTTAGGGTGAATTTTCTGACTGCGATGAGTTCTCGCTAATTAATGGTACTGAGGGCGGTAAGGCTGGGCTTTCTTTCGACATATTCATGCTCTTCTACCTTTTCTTTTCCGATGCTCGTCACGCACCTTACTCCATTCTTGGGAAAATAAGGAGAAGATAAAAAATAAATAAAATTATACCTTTGTATTATAAATAGTCCTAAAATTACATAACAAAATCATATTATAAAAAATATTCATTTCTTGAAGATGCAAGAAAATAGGGTTACTGCTAAAGTGGGAAGATTCCGGACAAGATATGGGAGGATAATCTTTTGGAAGGTGTTATGGACCGTAAAGTAGAGGAAAAGTACGACGGCAAATAGGGTCCAGCTGAGGACAATCAATGAATAAATGGCGAACAGATCGAGGGGTGTGGCAACGGCAAAAGAATTCGCAAATGGGGGGGGTTCGTGACATATAGTGACTAAGTGATATTGGTGTGGCCGATACGGAGCGTGCAATTATCACCTCGTGTAAGCGCTTTCGTCGGTGGGAGAAAGACCACTCAATAATGTTCAGTTCTAAGTTTCGCTCCCCGGTGATCATTCCTCCAGTACTCTTGGCAATAAGATCAAAAACCTTGTCGGAGAGCAGGATAGTAATCGGTTGATGGGAGGTAGCCTTGTCGAATGGCATCCGGGAGATACCTGGAACAACTCCGAAAAGAGGAGGTGGCCATTTTGGCCTCTCTGTCAGCGATTTCATTGCCAGTTACCCCTACATGAGAGGGGGTCCAACATAAAATAATTTGTTTCTTCCGGGAATGGAGCAGCCGAAGAAATTGTTGTACAGTGGATACCATTGTGTTTTTAGAATAAGGGGTTTTAAGCGCTTGTAGCGCGCTGAGCGAATCTGAATAAATGACATAAGAGTGATCTTGGTTAAGGATTAGAATTCGAGAAAGGGCAATCATTATCCGTAAAAATTGAAGCATGAGGGGGGAGGGTATGGGAGAGGTTGCGGTCAGGAAAGACAGCAGATGCGCCCACACTATTCCCTGTTTTAGAGCCATCAGTAAACACTGGAGTAAACTCATCATGGACTGCGGAATGAGACAGGAATGATGCTTTTAACAGGGCAGCCGGATGGCTAGATTTGGAAAGAGAGGTCAGAGCCAAGCAAAGCAAATGGTGGAAGCGGGGAATAACCAAGGTGTGTGCCCTTCGTCGTAAGAGAAAGGCATCACCTTTACAAAAGGATGTTAAGAGAGAGTGGGGATGTTATATGGAGCTCCGTGTTTGCAAATGGCTAATAATTTAGGATTCTGAGGTATCTTCTGCAGAATCGGTGTCAGAAACGAAGATAGCTTGTACACATAATGTATTCTCTTCGAAGAGAGAGTGGCATCACATTGGCTTCAACTTCAAGGCTCACCCGGGGGGACGATCGGAAGGCTCCAGTGGAGATACTGATCGCCTCATTTTGGATGGGATCTAATAGGTGTAGTAGAGTTGTGGAGGTCTGGCCGTACACTGCACAGCCATAGTCCAGCTTTGATCGGATTAGGGTGATGTAGAGACGTAAAAGGGACTTGCGATCAGCGCCCAAGATTTTGAGGCGAGATGACGTAACAGGTCAAGCGCGACGACAAGTTGTTTTCCAGGTGTTTAATATGTGGGGCATATGTTAAGTGGTCATCTAGAAAGAGTCCTAGAAATTTGACCTGTGAAGTAACGAAGATAGGCGAACCATATAAGGTTAGGTTCACTGGAAGAAAGGTGGCAAGTTCTTCGATTCCCTTTTTCTTAAAAAGCACTGCTAAGAAGTTTTGGTGGGAGAAAAATAGAAGCCAACCCCATTATGAAATATTTTCAATAGCTAGTTGGAGTTGCCGTCGAGAAAGGCAGCCTGGCACCGGCTATATATAATGCAAGGAGTCATCGACATAGAGAGAAAAATTGACAGTCACTGGGATAGAAGTAACGATATCATTAAATCCGAGAGCAAATAGTAGTACACTTAGAACACTACCCTGCGGAACGCCTTCATCCAGAGTAAATTGGGTGGAAAATAGAAGAGCAGCAAACCTGGATAGATCTGTTTGACAGAAGGCATTTGATGAAAAGGGGGAGTTGTCCGCGGAAACCAAGCGAATGGAGTTTAGGGAGAATCCCAGTTCTCCACTTTGTGTCGTAAGCTTTTTCAGGGTCAAAAAGACACCAAGAACCATCCCACAAGTTGAGAAGGCTTCCCGGATGTCATGGTCTGAATTTCACCAAAGGGGTCCGCAGTCGAACGATTTTTGAGGAAACCAAATTGGAAGTTTGAGAAAGCATGACGGCTCTCAGAACAAGGAGTAAGCGGCCAGAAACCATTTTCTCCATTATTTACAGGAGTGACAGGTCAGCTAAGTGGTCTTTGGTTGTCTCTGCCAGCCTTGGATCTTTTCAGGTTTGGGGTAGATTACAAAAGCTGGTCAAAATAGATGGAAAAAGAAAGATTCGATCAGATTCTGTTATGCCAAATCCCAGCAAAAAATACGACGCCGAAGGATGGATATGACGGAGCATGATGTACGAAATCATGTCTGGACCAAGAACACCGTCTTTGCTATTCGCGATTTGATACTCTGCAAGTGTAAAAGACGGTTGTAGGTATGATCTTCCCCCTTTCGCTGTTGAAAAGTCTGGTAGTGCTGTCAGTTCTCAGTTTTGAAAGGCTTCAGTGTGGAATGAACTCGAATGGCTAGCAAAGCTATATCCTAACGCATCCGCTACAACCGCAGGAGCGGAGATCGTATGTCAGTTATATCAGGCCCATAACGGAGGACTGTGGGTGAGGGGATTATTGGAGGGACGAGATATTTTTCTGTGTAACTTTCCACGCTAAAGGAAGGGGTTGTGGAATTAACAGTCGATATGTAAGTTCGAAAATATTGTTTACCGCGTTTGACGATTAATTCGCCAAGATCTCTCGCTGCGGCTGCTTTAAAAATAATCATGTTTGAGGTGGTATACGGTCCTTTGGCCCTGTATAGTTTTTCTTCTCCCGGTTAGCTTGTGCACTCTTGGGACCACCAAGGGTTGCCGACCGCCTGCCTGAAGACGCTGGAATGCAAGCTTCCGCTGCCGAGATGACGACTTTCTGGAAGAAGCGAAGGCATCAACAGTCGAATCACGATTGAAAGGAGAAAGGAGAAGGATAGCTATGGCCCTAGAAAAAAAAGGAGCCCACTCGCTCGATCATAACGCCAGGTTAGGTTTTGCATTGGGCTTGGAACAAACTCATTTAAAACTATTGGGTAATGATCACTGCCAAATAAATAATCAAAGCAGGACCAGGTAAGCGATCCATAAGGGGAATGGGAGCAAAAATATCAATACAAGAAGAGCGTGTGGATTAAAACGTTCCTATGTAGGGAGTGTGTTAAAAGGCACATCCCAGGGGAAAGGGGGTTAGGAGGTCTATTAAGATCTTGGACTTGGAAAAGTGACAGAGTCGCCCCATAAGAGGTGGCGGAGGTGTCTCCTAGTATAACAACCAGAGTAGGGAGCTGTTTAAAAAGTCAGCTAAGTCTGACCTTAGTAAAATTCACTACTTTGGAGCCAAAGTAGATTGAAGACATATAAGTAGGGTCGGTGGACAAGGCAGAATTCGTGCCTGACTACTGCATGAGAAGTTTGGTTTTGGAGGGACTGGGGAATAGGGGAAAGATTTGTGAATGAGTATTCCTGCCCCTCCCTATCATTGTCACCTCTTTCTATAGAAGTTAACGGCGATTTATATTCGGATGGTTGAAAGAAGTCACAATAACATAGTCGAAGTTCCTGCAAACATATACACTTTGGTGTACATATGTTTATTAATTGAACAAGTTCTTCGAAATTAGAGTAATAGCCACGACAATTCCATTGAAGGAGAGTGGTCATGATGAGTTATGAATATTATGATGGTCTTTTAGAGACAATTGTCTCTATGTGACTAGGGGTAGTGTTGGAGGTGGGTTCGGATGGAGAGGGAAGGTTGAGACGTGGGTCTCGGCGAGGAGGGGCAACAAATCCTGGGGGTAAAGAGTAGTCATACACCAGAGATTTATGTTGTATGACCTCTTTTGGGAAGGAGTTTTCTGATGTATTTGGTGAAGAAGCTTCACCATGAATGCGAGATAAGTCCAACTTGTTATGTGGGTTTGGTTGATTAATAGAAAGAGCATCCATAATGCTCATATTTATTAGTGAGAGCGGTATCCGCTTGTAAGCAGATTCAAATGTGGGAGGGACATAGAGTTGTTTCCATGGAAATGGGGAGGGAAGGTGTCCCCAGAGGGGTATTGTCTTTTTGAGAATGTGTTGGGGTTGCGATATCGATTTCCAATATGGGATTCGATGAATTGGCAAGGTCTGATTCTGGAGATTTTTCCAGTACTTCATCATGCAGGTGATTTTGGGAAATTGGGCAGTTTGATTGGAGAATGGGGACCTCTAGGTCTCTCTTCATGCCTCCAACAGACCCAGAACGCTTAGAGCGTTTGCGACGTTTACGTTGGACAGTTTTCCATTCACCTTTCTCGGAAGTGCAGGAAGCATTAGAAAGAGAATGGGTCATCACATCAAGCTCCATTTGGGAGCTGTTATCCAATTCATCTTCTAGGGTATAGAATCCTTTAAAGAGTGCTGATAAAGGAAATTAGGGAGAAAAGTTATAGGAAGATTCAGAAGAGCTAGAACTATCTTGCAGATTGTCAGATGGTTGGTTGGTGGGTGTTCAATAGCTGGGATTGTTTAGTACAATCTTTTGGAACTTTGCATTTGTCTCAGGAGTAGATTTATGGCGAGGTCTATTCTGAGTTGCATTTTTTACGTCTGGGGTTACTGTGTTTTTGCTTAAAAATTCGGATGCTCTATATTTTAACGAATAATCTTTAGCTTGGCGACTATTCTTTTCTGTGTGTTTAGAAACATCTTTTTCAGGGATTTGAGTAATAGTGGGAGGCAAATTAAGGGACAAAAGAGACCGTCCTCTTGCATAAGTTTGTTGACCCTATTTGGTGAGTATGAATGAGACAGTGCGTCTTGGCAGGAATTTTTTCGAAATTTGTAATGGATGAGACCACAGCTTAGTTTTATTGCTAGCTTGTTGAGAGTTAGTACTCGGGATAAGCTTGTTGATAGCATTTTGGACAGGAGAGATTGAGCTCAGGGCTGCTTTGGCCTCTTTTGAGAGGATTGGTAGTGTGGGCAATACAGGCAGACAGGATACAGTAGCTGCCTGAACTGAGTTTCAATGGAATTTAAGAGAGTTCTGTTAGGATGGGGTTGTGTTGGCGGATTAACACGCGGAGGCGTGGAGGCAGCTGTAATTGAGGCGTAAGATTGATTTTGATTTGTCTGATATTTTTCCTTGAGCTGGCGTATAGCATCTCTCCTGCTCAATTTATGTATGGTACATAGCTCCAAAGCCTCCTGTTCAAACAGGTAAGACGGGCATTTGAAAGAAGAAGCACTGTGGGGTCCTCCACAGTTTCTACAGTTAGGGGTATTTTCACATGGAGTGTGAAATAATTCTCCACAGATTGGGCATATGTCATCCTGTCCCCAGTATTTTCGGGGATGACCAAACCGTTGACATTTGAAGCAACGTCTGGGTCGAGGGATAAACGTGCGAACACTGTGGCTTGTGAACCCTATTTTGACCTTTGTAGGTGGATAAGGGGTATTAAAAGTCAGCAGTAAACGGGGATTTGGTTTGTCAGGATAAATGTTTGTAACGGAAAATCTTTTCTGTTGGAGATTTTCCATAATGACAGCTAAATCTTCGTCTTTCTGTTCATAACAATAAATAGTGCCTTTAGATGTGTTTCTTATTTCATCAGGAGTAGAAATAAGAGGAATATTTGCGAGAGACGTTAAGGATGACAGAATGGAACTTTGATTTCGGTTAGCAGCTTGTACGAGAATGGACCCGTTCCTCATCAATGTGACTGGAGGGTCTTCAACTCCTAGGACTTTTTCAAGTGCATTACTGAGAAAAATGGTTCTGTGCTCAGTAAGAGCTTTGGAGGTAGTGGATCGCAGTATGTAATACATCGGGAATGACATGTCTGCTGACATTCCTGGAGGGGGTGCAGCATATGGAGTAAACGAATGAGAACGACTGTTACGGGGGGCACCTTTGCGGGATTGCCCGGACCGTTGGGGCACCTGGGGTGTTCGGGGTTTGCTGGTCGACGAATCGATGAAATTTTGCAAAGGACCCTCAGGTGTAGGAGAAGAAAGTAAAGCATAGGTACCAGGTCTAGAAGTAGTAGGGACCGTGGTAGGGTCAGGCTGGGTACCTGACAGATGGTAATTGTTGTTGATGTTGTTTGACTCACCTTGGTTTAAACACGTTATTTCATTTAAAGGCTTTTCCATAAAAAATTTTACCACAAACTTCGTCTCCATGGATGAACAGCATAACAATAAAGCAAATGAGACATAAACGTAAATAACAGGATGGGCTGGAAAGGCGTATATTTCATAAGGAAGGGTAATCCTTCTCTCCACAGCAGGTCACAGTCCAGAGACCCACACAACTACCCGGACCACACCCCGTAGGGTGGGCTGTGAATCGCGGCACATGAAAGATCCTCCCAGAACTCTACGTCGGTGACCCACCCGTGTATCACACGGCACCTATAGTCTTCACGCAAAGCCTGAGATTATACACCAAAGTGCAGAACAGCCTCCATGAGTGGTTAGCAAAGGTTCGGGTTCCCTACAATTGGCGGCCCGGTCAGAGGTGAGCTTAAATGACCGGTTTTCAACGATACCCTCATCCACGGGGAGGAAGTGTGGGGTGAACTGAAAACCCATGCGGGAAGAGACACCGGATAGCCCGTGGGGCTGTGATGGGAAAAAAGGGAGGGCAACCTTATATAAATAACTAAAGGGACTAATGGGTGGGAATTTAAAAAAAAAAAAAAATTAGAAACTGTGATAAAGAAGGTGGATTGAAAGGATGGAAAATTTATGAAAAATGAGGGGAAAGAAAGAAGGTTGAAAGAAAGTGCATGTGATAAATGCTAATGCACGAATGCATAACAAATGCACATACACGTGCTGGGGGTCGGAGGGTTCACACAAAAGACCCATCTGCATTGGTTCTCATAGCTATGCCATGCCCAAGTTTATAATCAAAAAACATAACACCAATATGAAAAAAAATACACCCTCCACACAAAAATATATATATATATATATATATATATATATATATATATATATATATATATATATATATATATATATATATATATATATATATATATATATATATAATATATATATATATATAATAACTATATATATATATAATATATATATATATATATATATATATATATATATATATATGAACTAATATATATATAACTCTATATATATATATAGGGCGTGATAAGAAAGATCAGAGCTGCTTCCTTTTTCGGAATAGGTTGGACATGTGCTTCCAGCATTGAGGGAAAGTGCTAGTATTGAGATATAGGGAATATGGATAGTTGAAAGAGGGCAGGGGACCTTACGGAAGCACAATCCCCTTAAAACTTGGAGAGAGAAATGCCATCGGGCCACCCCGCCTGCCCTTCCTAACGTTCATAGATTTCCCAGGAGCTCATGCACCCTATCAAATGTAATCTCAGCAAAGGTATAGGACACCTGAGAAGAGAGAAGGAGGAGGAGAGGCATACCAAGTCGTCAGGGTTGAGTTAGAGAGGAAAATGGAGGCCGGAGTGTTGGCACTTTTCAGTTGGAGAGTGGCAACAGAACCATCAGATCCAATAATAAGGGGAGGAAAGGCAGATTTGCAAAAGTTGTTAGAGATGTTTTTGGCAAGAGGCCAGAAGATTTGTCAGTAGGAGAGGCAAGGAGGTTAGCTCACTTTTGTTTGATGAAAGCCCACTTTGCTCGTCGAAGAGTATTCCTGCAACGATTTTCTAGCTGAATGAAAGTTGGCAAGAGTGATAGGAGAATGAGGTACACCCACCCTGATGCGCACTTTCTCTAGTCTGAATGGCCAGAGAACAAAGCACGATCGAACAATGAATTATGAGAGAAAAATTTAGTCGAAGAAGGAATGAACCTGCTCATCCCATCAACGATTACAGCTCCCACCTTATCGGCAGAAGCCTAAGCGTCACCAGAGTCAAAGCAGTCATTCAAAATCTATGGTTGCGCTAGAAACGACATAAGGCCCTTAATCGGCCCAGAAATCAAAGTACCAAGAAGAATACATTGGGCAGGATGGGCTGGTGAGAGAGAGAGAGAGAGGAGGCTATTGGGAGATTGAGAGATATAGGTTGACTGGTCAGATTTACTGATAGGAGCGAAAGTGGTGTAATTTAAGTATAGAGAGAAGGACGAGTGGTGAAACATAGGTCAAGTGTGTTCCAAGAATTGGTTGGGACGATCCGGAATGTGTGTAGGTTCTTTAATGAGCTGCTCCAGATCGTTGAGAATGCTGAATGATTCTGCCTCCTCCCCACCTAGATCAGTATGAGAGGACCTCAACCATTCAGTGTTGTGTAAACAGAGAACTTCAGTATTTGGATAACAAGGTATAACAGTCTCGTAAGAAATAGTAAGATATTCAAAAAAGGCACATACTCCACCCTTTAGACGGAAATCATGAAAAAAGATTTTAAGCCACAGAACATCAGAGAGTATGAGATTCAGAAATTTCATGAGACAGTATTTACAGTTGTGTTAATGTTTACATACAGAGCTGTGCTCACTGGAGCGAGTAAAGCGAAATAAGTTATAGTTGGATACATTAAACGAGTAAGAGGATGAATTCTTAGCCATCTGAGTCTCAGACAAGAGCAAAAGATTAGAGTTAGAGAGGTGGTATTCCACGGAAGCAGAGTTAGAGTGTAAGCCGTGGATGTTGGTAAAATGAATAGAAAGCCCGCACCTTCGACAATCTGCCATCACGCACATACACAGCACACACACACAAACAAAAGACAAACAAAAGAAGAAATCGAGACAAAATTGATCGTACGCTAAAACCTAAATTTAAAAGTTTGTGCTAAAATTAATTAAATATCAAATTTTGTACAATAAAAAAAATAAAACTCAAACTTATGTAACCTTTCCCCACTCGAATAGGCAGTATTAACTTTGCTAAAAACTTACAACACACAAAAACTTGGAAGAAAAAAAATTTAAAACTAGAACTTATCTTTTAAAACACCGCTCGCAGAGCTTCACTGGAACTATTAAATGGTTACTAACTGATATGATTCAATAAAAATTAAAACAAAGTAAGGGCAAAGGTTTACTTTTTGACCAGGACTCATTTTTTGCTAAAGTGACTCGAGTCGCTCAAGGTCAGTAGTTGAGTCGATTGGCGTTGAGTGACAGCGTATGTAAGTGTGCTTTATTTTATTTTTATTTTTTTTAATTAATTTATGTATTTAATATATTAAATATCTCTGAAAATTACAAGATTAAAATAATACAAACGCCGTATAAGTCAATATAACAGAATTAACGAAACTTATCCTAACCTAAACTTAGAAGCCAACAAAAGTCAACCGAACATACCTTACACAGCATTTAAGTCGCGGTTAGGATAAAGTTTGGCTAATTCTGTAACATAGCGACTTCACGGCGATTCGAGATGCTCGATCAAAAAATGAGTCCTGATCAGAAAGTAAACCTTAGCCCAAAGTAAGGATTGAAAATCACACACACTTTCACTAAACACAGCACAACATGGCCAATAATAGCAAATAGAATAAATTTTCAACAGACAGCACTTATAAAAACACGTCTACACTGCTTAATCTGATTCATATATATATATATATATATATATATATATATATATATATATATATATAACTATATATATATATATATATATATATATATATATATATATATATATATATATATATATATATAAATATATATATATATATATATAAATATATATAAATATATAAATATATATATATATATATATATATATATATAATATATATATATATATATACTACTATATATATATATCTATATATATATATATATATAACTTATAACTCTCTATATATAATATATATATATAATATACCTTATATATAATATATATATATATATATATATAATAATATATATATAATATATATATATATATATATATATATATATATATATATATATATATATAAACACGTCTACATGCTTAATGATATATATATATATATATAATCATTTAAAGAAAAGGAAGAAAAATGATAATATAATTATTTTCCAACAATAATCAGCAGTGATACAATTAGTACAAATATTAGATTGTCATATATATATATATATATATATATATATATATATAACTAACAACCATATATATATATATAACTTAACAATATATATATATATATATATATATATATATATATATATACTCTATATATAGTGATGAGCTGCCAAAATTTTTACATAAACGGTTCTCACTGCTTTGTTATCTAGAATTAACTGCATCGGTTCGCTTTTTCTTTTTCATCAAAAGGGTTAATTACCAATTTCGTTTCTCAAATGGTTTTTTAATAAAGTGGTTGCAGCGCTAACCAGGAGGGAACCAGCTTGAAACTCACTATATATATATATATACTATATATATATATATATACTCTATATATATATATATATATATATATATATATATATATATAATATATATATATATATATACTATACACTAAAAATATATATATATATATATATATATATATGACAAAAAAAAATGTTTACTCTACAAATATCTGTTACTTGGCGCAGCAAAGTAACATCTTTGTTCACCCTCAACATCTTGTGTTCAATCATTGGAAAATAGCAGAGATTATTCTAAAAATAAGTTAAAGGTAGATGATATATCACTTTGGAAATGTTTGCCTCTATTTCAACTTTTCCACCTGCTAGCAATATTATGATTATATATATATATATATATATATATATATATATATATATATATATATATATATATATATATATATATATATATATATATATATAATAACATATATATATACTTCTTATATATATATATATATATATATATATATATATATATTTTATATATATATATATATATATATATATATATATATATATATATATATATATATATATATATATATATATATATATATATATATATATATATTAGTCAGTGTACAGAGGACCCACCACGGCTCACAGAGAAGCGACCATACTGGGCTGAGAAAAAAATCAGCGCCCATTAGGAGACCCTGTCATAATATGTTTTAAGTGTGAGGATATTTGGATGGGGAAATGGGTATTCAGTCAATCCAAAATAATAAAAACTACATGAAATTATACCTTGTATTATAATAGTCTTAAGATTACACAAGAAACAAAAATCAAATGTTATAAAGAATATTCACTTCTTGAAGATACAAGAAAATAGAGTCACTGCTAAAGTGGGAAGATCAGACAAGATATGGGATAATCTTTCAGAAGGTGTTATGGACCCAAAAAGTAGGAAAATGACGACGAATAGGGTCAGATAAACAATCAATGAAAATATGGCGAACAGATTGAGGGTGTGGCAACGGCAAAATTTGCAAATGGGAGGGTCCCGTGACATATAGTGATTGTGAGTGATAGTGATATTAGTGTGGCCAATACGGAGGCTTGTAAGTATCCACCTCACGTTTAAGCATTTTCGTCTGTGGAAAACCACTCGATATTCGGCTTTATGTATCTGAGTTTTACTCCTCGCTGATCACTCGTCCAGCACTCTTGCCAACAAGACCGAAAGCCTTGTCGGAGAGCAGGATATTATTAATCCAGTTGATGGGAGGCAGCTATCGAATGGCTTCCCGGGAGGTACACGGGAACAGCTTTGAAAAGAGGAGGAGGTGACCATTTGGCCTCTCTGAATAAGCAATTTCATTGCCAATTACCCCTACATGAGAAGGGTGCAACATAAAAATAATTTGTTTTTCTTACTGGAATCAGGCAGCCGAAGAAAATTGTTGTACAGCGGATACCATTGTGTTTTCAGAATAAGGGGCTTTAAGCCCTTTTAGGGCGCTGTGCGAATCTGAATAAATGACATAAGAATGATCTTGGTTGAGGATTAGAATTTGAGAAAGGGCAGTCATTATAGCCATTAATTCTGCCGTAAATGAAGCATGGGGGGAGGGTATGGGAAGAGGTTGCTGTCAGGGAAGACAGCAGACGCTCCCACACTGTCCCCTGCTTTAGAGCTGTCAGTAAACACTGGAATAAATTCATCATGAACTGCAGAATGAGACAGGAAGGATGCTTTTAACAAGGCAACCGGATGGCTAGATTTGAAAAGAGAGGTCAAGAGCCAAGCAAATGGTGGGAGCATGGAATAGCCAAGGTGTGTACCCTTCGTCATGAGAGAAGAGCCTTTTGCTTTTGCAAAGGATGTTAAAAATTTAGGATCTTATCAGATGTTTGCAAATGGCCAGTAATTGGGATTCTGAGGTATCTCCTGCAGAATAGGTGTCAGATCAGACGGTATTGGGGTTTGAAAGCAGAAAACAATTTGTACACGCATTGTACATACCCTTCGAAGAGAGAGTGGCATCAGATCAGCTTCAACTTCAAGGCTCACCTGGGGAGACGAAGGCTCCAGTGGAAATTCGGATCGCCTCATTTTGGATAGGATCTAATAGGTTAGTAGTGTTGTGGAGGTCTGGCCGTATACTGCACAACCATAGTCCAGTTTCAGATTAGGGCGATGTAGAGGCGTAAAAGGAACTTTACGATCAACACCCCAAGATTTTGAGGCGAAATGACGTAACAGATCAAGCGCGCGATGACAAGTTGTTTTTCGAATGTTTAATATACTGAGATTGCATATGTTAAAGAAGTGGTCATCAAGAATAGAGTCCTAAATTTGGAAGCCTTGTGATGTAACAGGAATGGGCGAACAAATATAAGGTTGGGTTTGCTGGAAGAAGGTGGAAAGTTCTTCGATTCCTTTTTTTCTTAAAAAGCACCGCTGATTTGGTGGGAGAAAAATGGAAGCCATAGGAGTTACCCCATTGGGAAGCTATTCTCAATAGCTAGTTATGAAGTTGCCGTTCAGAAAAGGCAGCCTGATTCCGGCTATATATAACGCAAGGTCATCGACATAATAGAGAGAAAAATTGACAGTCCGCTGGGATAGAAGTAACGATATCATTAAATCCGAGGGCAAATAGTAGTACACTTAGAACATACCCTGCGGAACGCCTTCATCCAGAGTAAAATGGCGTGATAGAAATATGAAGACTAACCTTTAATATATTTATATATATATATATATATATATATATATATATATATATATATATATACTTATATATATATATATATATATATATATATATATATATATGCTATATATATATATATATATATATATATATATATATATATATATATATATATATATGGCTTTCCCTTGACACAATAAAATCTTTATTATCGACACATTAAAATATTTACACAGATAAAACTTATATACAATTTTACGTTTCGCCTAATACATTATAAAGGCCTCTTTCAAAATTTAAGTTGAAAAGAACTGAAATACATTACAGAAAAAAGGGACTATATAATATATTAAGGCTGAATGTCTCAAACTTTAATTCACCAATGTACCCTTCTAGTTCCCAGTATCATGAATCTGTATTTACCCCTAAATTTTTACCCATATATTTTTTGTTTATATATATATATATATATATATATATATATATATTTACATATATTATCTGTTTTATATATATATATATATATATATATATATATATATATATATATATATATATATATATATATATATATATATAAAAATATTTTTTATATATATTTTCTTACTTCTTCTTCTTCTTCTTCTTCTTCTTCTTCTTCTTCTTCTTCTTCTTCTTCTTCTTCTTCTTCTTCTTTTTTTCTTCTTCTTTTTCTTTTTTCTTTTCTTTCTTTTGGTTCTTCCAGAAGTTGAGGATGCTCGGCGTTCCATTCTTTCACTCTGAATGAAAGTGGAATTTAAATCTATTCTCCAGACCAAGTGAAAAGAACCCTCTCTTATTTTTTTTCCTTCTCAATTCTACGTGGGTGTAAGGCCTCTTTATTTCCTAGAAATTGAAACATTTTTTTCTGT
This sequence comes from Trachelipus rathkii, assembly GCA_015478945.1. Classification (NCBI taxonomy): domain Eukaryota; kingdom Metazoa; phylum Arthropoda; class Malacostraca; order Isopoda; family Trachelipodidae; genus Trachelipus; species Trachelipus rathkii. The sequence continues at coordinate 21,096 of JABUQX010023776.1, read as the reverse complement.
TCATTTTCTTTCTTCATTTTCTTCTATACTATTTATGTAAAATAAGGTTATAATACGAAAAGAGAAAAGATAGTTACAAATTAGGTCCCATTAATCTTTATTTTGTGTGCAATAACTTTCTTCATGAATATTCATCGATGTCGGGCGATCATTCCTTTCTGAAGATAATTTTTATTCTCAATTGCTCGCCTTTATTAATGGATTTTTAAAAGTGAGTGATTTAATTATATGCCCAATTAATTGCAGATCATTGAAACCATACTCCTTCATAAAAGACGTATTTAAGATCGTTATTTGAATGGTTTATTAGCTTTAACTTTCAGTATTTTTTAATATCTTTTGGGTCTTTTTCAGGGGCCAAGGGCAGAACTGCTTAAACTTCTTCCATTCTGAACTCCCCAGACCCCTTTGATTTTTAAAAACACCGGCGACCCTTTACACAAGAGGAGGATTTGCGATCACGAGGAGGAGGACGAGTTGGCAAAAGAATCGCTTTTCCGGTGATAAAAACCCGTATCAAAATTAGCAGAGGGAGAGGTTAGAGGAAGAGGGAGGGGTAAAGAAACACCGCTTCTTACTTGAGTCCCCTCCCCAACCTTTCCCCAGATAATCAGCCAAAATGACATGGCAGCTCCACAACCCATCAAAGCAAAAAGGACGGGCATTTACGGATATGCATGTTCGGAGGACAGATCCAACAACCTTGGAAGCTCAATCATGGGGGAAATGCAACAGCGCCCCTGTACAAGAGTCACGACACTTACAGTGACAGCAAAGGGACAGTGGAGCCAACCAAAAATCCATGACGTCACAAAGACTTCGGCAATCCTCCTATAGTGACGGCAATTGATGGACGTCATATTTTCTCCTACATTAAGTCACTGAGAAGGGTCCAATAAAAATTTTTTTGCCGCTTTTTTAATTAATTAATTACATTATTATAAATAATTTTTGAAAAACAATTGTAAATAATTTTGTTAAAAATATAAAAAACTTAAAACTGTATATATATATTACTATATAATATACATACTATATATATATATATGTATATAGATATATATTATAATATTATATATATATAATATATATTAATAGACTATAATATATAGTATATAGTATATATATATATATATAATCTGCATAACATTGGCCCTGGAAAATAAGTTTTCATTCTTTATTCCACAATCTCAGGAAATTAATATAATATATATATATATATATAGTGTATATTATATAATTTATATATAGATATATATTATATATATATAATAAATAATATTAGGTACTATTACTATATATATAATATATATATATATATATATATATATATAAATTAGGCATTTTTAGTTACTCATCAAATATTGTACAGTCCAAAAATATATTAACCTTTTGTCTTAATTTAGTGCACATAAGCTCTTAAGATGTGTGTGTGCGTACATGTTGTGCGTGGATATTGATGTAATTTTTCTATATGATATGCGTGGAGTAAAACATTAGTTAAGAATATTCATATATATTAGTACTATAATTAATATATAAATTATATATAATATATATATAAATATTATATATATATAGTTATATATATATAGTATATATATAACTATATAAATAATATATATATATATAATATATATTATATCTAATACAATATAATATATACTAGTATATATATATAATAATAATATATATATATATATTTATATATAATATATAGTATATATATAATATATAATATATATATATAATCTATATAGTATATATATAATTATATATTATATTATATATACTATTATATATATAGTATATAATATACTATTATATATATAATAAATATTATATATATATAATATATATATATATATATATATACATAATATAATATGTAGTATAGTATATATATATAATATATATATATTATAATATTATATATATATATTAATATATATATACTATATAATATATAATAAATATTATATATATTAACATATTATATATAATAGGTATATATATATATATATAGTTATATATATATTATATATATATAGTATATATATATATATATTACTATAATATAATATATACCTATATATATATAGTATATATATTATATATATATATATTATATAATAATATATATATATATTATATATATATATATATATTATATATATATATATATATATATATATATATATAATATATATATATACATATATATATATATATATAATATTATTTATATATATATAATGCGAAAGCCAATTTATTATCCGAATATATGAAAAGTATAATATATATAGTATATATATATATATAATTATACTATATACATATTATTATTAATCTATTATTATTTATAATATATATAATATATATATATAAATTATAATATATAGTATATAGTATATATAAATATATACATTTTAAATATTTTAATTTAAAACTATATATATAGTATTATACTATATATATATATAATATATATATATATTATATAATATAATATATATATATATAATATATGTATACTATATATATATATATATATATATATAATATATATATATATATATATATATAATATATATATATATATATATTAATATATATATATATATATATATATTAATATATTATATTATATATAAATATATATATATATATATATATATATAATAATATAGTATATATTATATATATTAATATATATATATACTAGATATATATATATATAATATAATATATATATATATATTATATAATAGTATATATACTTCTCATACTTCCGGTCAGAAAATGAACTATTTCGACCATTATCTCAAATCAGATTACATATTTTTTTGGATCTTGTCTTTTATTGGTCGAAATGTTATGACGTTGTCTTTTATTGGTCGAAATGTTATGACGTTGTCTTTTATTGGTCGAAATGTTATGACGTTGTCTTTTATTGGTCGAAATGTTATGACGTTTCACGCTTCTTTTAAATGCGTAATTAGTGTAAGTATAATCAGTTATTTATTTATTTAGAAAAATAAAACATGCAATTATTTTCAAAATAATAATAATAATAATAATAATAATAATAATAATAATAATAAATAAAAAATAAATACAATAAAAATATATAATAATAATAATAATAATAATTAATAATAATTTAAATAACAATAATAATAATAATAATAAATTTACATACTGAAGTAGATTTCAGCTTTCAACCAAAGTTTCATATTATATATATTTTTAAAATAGTTTTAACATAGTTGTGCAAAATACATTACTATCAATTAAAAGGTTAAATTGATATCCATGTTTTCATTGATTAAAAATTAAAAAATTCGATCTAAAGACAATCAATTTTTATTAATATTTGAATTATTAACATAAATAAAAAAAAAAAAAAAGTACATTATAAAAATTTCGACCAAATGAGAATTCTGGCAACTCTTCAATATGGGTGTCCTTATCTTTACTAGGTCTTTTCTCAATAATAATAATAATAATAATAATAATAATATAATTAATAATAATAATAATAATAATAATAATAATAATAAAAATAATAACAATAATAATAATAATAATAATAATAATAATAATAATAATAATAATAATAATAATAATAATAATAATAATAATAATAATAATAATAATAATAATAATATAAAGAAATAAAAAATAAAATTGCAAGTTCAATTCGTATTCATTGTTTTACGTCAGAAAACGAACAATGAGTATTTTTAAAGAAATATTAAATAGCAATATATTCATTCCAATATAATTTGAAAAACTATAATCGGAGCATGTAAGGATAATTACACCCAACTTGATGGGTTGCCAGAAACCTCCAATTGGTCGGAAATTATGAAGTAATTATCTATTTATCGGGTCGAGATTTCAATTATAATTAATGTAACTTTAAATTTAAAAATAGTAAACAAAATTAAAGTATTTTATAATAATGTTTTAAAAGTAAAAATTATAAAAAGCAGCTTCACAGGATTAATTATTTATTAATTTTGAAATATGGCAACTCATAAATTTATTTATAATTATCTTTACCTGACCCCTATATTCATCTTATTCATTTCAATAAAATATATATTTATTTCACTCATTTCGATTTTTCCCACAAATTTTGGTTATAATTTTTTAAAGGCAAAAGGCTAGAGCTTGCTACTTTTTCTACCTCACTAAAATTATATCCCAATGTCACTTCACATTATTATTATTATTATTATTATTATTATTATTATTATTATTATTATTATTATTATTATTATTATTATTATTATTATTATTATTATTATTTATTATTATATTATATTATTATTATTATTATTATTATTATTATTATTATTATTATTATTATTATTATTATTATTATTATTATTATTATTATTATTATTATTATTATATTATTATATATTCCTTTTTGGTGTATTAATAATAATTTTTACAAGATTTTCCCAAATTCCTAAACTAAGAATGCATTACACATTATACCTAAAATAAAAAACCAAACAAAAACAAAAACAAAAGGAAGTACAGGTTTGTACATCCCCTTCTTATAACAACAAAACCTATTAAAAAATGTGTTTTTGGTTTTATGTACAAGGTAAAGAATTTCTTAATGTTTTTACTCTTTACTTTTCTAACTAAATGAGTTTCAAAACATTACGTATATATTTTAAGGGTTTTCCTTTTCCGAAAGGAGCAACACACCTTTTGAATATGTTTCATATTGTTTTGTACCTAAATGAGTTCATACCTTTTCTGATATTATTTTATTATATTAGTTAATAAATGGAATTTGGAACCTTCTGATATATTATATTTTATGTTTTTTCAATATGAAGCTTCAACACCTTGGTGAAATTTATTTTACTTCTTTTGTTCCCAAAGTAGGTTTCACGCCTCTGAAATATATTTTTTGGTTTGTTTCCTAAATGAACTTCACCATCTTATAATATATATATTATATATACTAATATATATTATATATATAATATATATAAATATATATAGTATAATATATATATATATATATATATACGTATTATATAACTATTATATATATATATATATATATATATATAGTAATAATATGAAAAAAAAATTATTATATATATATATTAAATTTATATATATATTTTTTAAATATAATATTATATAAATATATATATATATTATATTATAATATATATGTTAAATATATATATATATATACTATATATCATTAATATATATTATATATACTATATATATGATATATATAATATAATATATATATATATATATATATAATAATATATAATAAATAATATTAAAATACGGCAAATATTACCTACATTTTCAGTAAAAATTAAATTTAGTTAAATTAACAAAAAAAAAAAATTAAAAAATTTATCGTGACTTATACATAATACATTCTGCACCAAGTTTCAAACAGAACAGTTAAGTTGGCTTACCTCTATTTCCTGAAATACGATAAAAATAAAATAACGGAAATGTTATATTTTAAATATATTGTTCAAATAAAGGAGCATTAGTGCTTTAAAAGATATAAAAAAAACTCCTCCCTAACAAAAATGTTAGCATCACACCATAATAATAATAATAATAATAATTAAAATAATAATAATAATAATAATAATAATTAATCAATAATAATGATAAATAATAATTAATAATAATAATAATAATAATAATAATAATAATAATAATAATAATAATAATAATAATAATAACAATAATAATATTACATAATAATAATAATTAATAATAATAATATAAATAATAATAATAATAATAATAATAATAATAATAATAATAAATAATAATAATAATAATAATAATAATAATAATAATAATAATTAAATAAAAAAATCAAAAACCGTTGTGTCAACCTATAAAAAATAATATTTAAAATTAAAAAATTATAATAAGTTAAATCGCTTACCAGACTAAAATTTCATATATATATATATATTATATATATATATATATATATACTATATATATTATAATAAATAAATTATATAGTATATATATAATATAAAGTATATATAATATATATATATAATTATATTATAATAATATATATATATATATAATAGTATATTATACTATAGATATATATATATACTATATATAATATATATATTTAAATATAGTTATATAATATATTAGTATATATATATTATAATATTATATATATAGTATATATATATATATTAATATTATATATATATAGGTATAATATATATATAATATGATATATATATAATATAGTATATATATATATAATATATATTAATATTATAGTATATATAAATTATATAGTATATATAATATATATATATATATATATTTATATATATATAGAATATATATTATTATATATAGTTATAATATATATATATTATATAACTATATATATATATATACATAATATATATTATATATATTATATATATATATATATAGTATAATAAATATACATATTATATTATATATAAATATATATATAGAATATAATAATATTACTATATATAATATATATATAACTATATATATAATATAATTACATATAATTATATATTATATATAGTAGATATATAATATATATTATATATAAGTATATATATTATATATTAATATATATTATAAAGTTTTATGTAGATGTAAAACGTTACGTAAGTTACTGTGCCGTACTTACAATTTTTTTATTGTGTTAAAGTTAGCTGTATGTGATGTTTATATTTTATTATTATTATTATATTATTATTATATTATTATTATTATTATTATTATTAATTATATTATTATCTATTATTATTATTATTTATATTATATATATTTTATTATCATCATCATGAATTTATTATTTTATTATAATTATTCTCATATTATTATTTAAATGTTTAATAGTCATAGATTTTTTAGGATTAAAAGTTATTTACTGATTCTAGTTGTAGTTTTTAAGATTTTTAGAAAAATGATTACCGAACTAATATTTGTTTATGAGAGTAAAATTATTATTAATTAATTATAAAGTCTTATTATTATTATTATGTATTATTATTATTATCATTATTATTATTATTATTATTATTATATTATTATTATTATTATTATTATTACATGATGATATCAAATTGATGTGTTATGATAAAATATTATATTATTATTATTTATTATTATATTAATTATATATTCTTATTATTGCAACAGTAGAAAATTAATTATATTATTATTTTGATATTATTCATTATCTATTCATTATTTTTATTACTTTACTTCCAAATTACTGATAATTCAAGGGAAAAGAGTCTTTTCAAGCTTAAATTGATCAAATTAGGGTTATTCTAGAACCGGAAAGCACCCCACTCTTTCGCACATGGAGGTCGTGCGTCACCATCCGTAATTTTTTCGGCCCTCTACCAGAACGCTGAAAATATATGCACCACATGGTGCGAAACCGGTGTATTATCATTCAGCAACATTTTATCCATTAATAATAATATTAATAATAATAATAATAATAATAATAATAATAATAATAATAATAATATAATAATAATAATAATAATAATAATAATAATAATAATAATAATAATAATAATAATAATAATAATAATAATAATAATAATAATAATAATAATAATAATAATAATAATAATAATAATAATAATGTATATATATGTTATTATTGTTAAAGGTATTTTGTATTTCTCGTATTATTAAGATTTATTTGCTATTTACTGTAAAGATTATATTGTTATTATTATTATTATTATTATTATATTATTATTATTATTATTATTATTATTATTATTATTATTATTATTATTATTATTATTATTATTATTATTATTATTATTATTATTATTATTATTATTATTATTATTATTATTATTATTATTGTAGTTGTTGTTAGGTTTGTGAAGGTTTTATAATATTTTTCGTAATTATTTATTTACCTGTTTAATGATTATTATTATATTATTATTATTATTATTATTATTATTATTATTATTATTATTATTATTATTATTATTATTATTATTATTTTTTTTTTTTTTTTTTTTTATTATATTATTTTTATTATTGTTCGTCTTTTTTTGTTTTAATATATACTAAGTGCCAAACAGTCCTTACTAAGAGTACCTTTAGCAGAAACGTAGCTTATAATATATGCCTTTCTTTCTCTCTATATAGCCTGCATTAGATAAATTAGATACAATCTTGATTTGATACAAGTTAGACGCATTTGGTTAGATACATTGTTTCTATTGGTCGGTATCGTATTTACTCATTTAAGGCAGCTACAAACATTCTCTGCTTGCCGAACATTTGAACGGTTTTTTTTAAGACAAATAGTCAAACTGTTGTATGTGTGGATGGATCATATTTTGGCGAATGTTTGTTGTTTGGGCTTGGTTTTGCCGTACATCAAATATTTGTTGAAGAGTTCGTCGACGTTACATGTATGTAGCCGCCATTATGTATTAACACCCCATTAGATATACAAATTAAAAGCCTTTAACATGTATATATGAAAATATGCATTCAATGATAATGTATAAAATTTATGTAATATAGTTTATGTTTTTTTTGTTTTTGTTTTTTTTTAAAAATGCTCTGTTTAAAATATAATTTAGAGAGATGCTTCCAAATTCTATAATGGCTTGATATTCTCATAACTCAAATTAAATTAACTTTAAGGGTTGTTTTAACTTGTACTATAATGAAAATATTTTGTAAAAATAAAAATATAAAATAAAAATGTTTTTTAAAAAAATTTTTTTATAGTTTAGAATAGTTTAAACTATATTTTTAAAAAAAAAATGAAAATTTTTAATGGTTTCGTTGCATAAGACTATAGAGTAAGCTAAATGTTAATGAAAGAAGAAGTTTAAAGTTATAAATTAGAAATTAGAAAATAGCAATTATTTTGAAATTATGTATAAACAACTTATTATGTAAGTATATATGTGTACATAAGTATACTGTATTCTTGCAAAGCATGCATAATAAATGCTAGAAAAACAAGAACTACATATTGAATGCAGCTAAATTGTATAAAATTTTATTGGTAAATATATGTAATTTTGTATTAAATGGGTTTTATTTGCATAAGTGTAAAAATAACAGAAAGCTGCTAGTACTTATTACCAAGGTAATAGCATAGTATATTATATATATATTATATTATATATATATATATATATATATAATTATTTATTATAGTATATATATATATTATTATATTATATATATATATATATTATTATATATACTATATACTATAATATATATACATATATATATATATATATATATCTATATAGATACAATATAAGTATATATATAGTATATATATATATATTATATATTATAAATATTATATATAATTATATATATATATAATATAATAGTATATATATATATTATATATATATATATACTATATTATATCTAGTAGGGATAAATAACGTGTTAAAATTTATAATTGAGTGAAATGCAGTTTTCGTCTGAGATATATAATATATATTATAATATATATATAATATATATAGTTTATAGTATATATATATAATATATATATAATATATATATATATTATTTATATATATATATTATATTATTGTAATATATATATATATAATATATATATATATATCACTCTTTATATTTTATTTATTATGAAATTATGAGTTGGTCACTTAATAGGTAATATAAAGTAACGACGTAAATAATTTCTTTCAAGGTCACCGAAAACGCTCGACATATATCTTATGTATTTATCCTACTAGTTATATATTTATACTATGGTAATAGCAAGATATTCATCCTGCTAAAAACTTTGCTTCGGCCCCCAAAGAATCAACAGGGTAGGCTGGACAATTCAGCTTTTATAAGATAGTGTCGATTCCAATGAACAGAAAAAAAAAACTATATTTTTCCAGGATAAAAGTGCATTATTTTCAAATCTGAGCTTAAATCGCGGTAGCATGTCAGGTATTTAGTTATTTGGTCTATAATCACAAGTCATGAGTGCAGGGAGCAGACTGAGGGGCTATAGTCTCAGCTCCCTCCCCCTGAAATTTTGATGAAACCGAAATTATATTAATTTTCAAATTAAATCAATGGGAAATGAGTAAAATTAGAGGGAAAACAAGCACTATGAAAGATTGTTGTTCATTGCTAACAGCATCAAGATTTATTTTTATTTTAAAATCTAGATGGGACTGCGGTAAGTGCATTTTTAGAGACATTCGGCATCATACTCTTTGATATGCCGTTAAATATTGTTGTAAAAAAATTATATAGTTTTCCACTCTACGAGATGCTAGAAAATTTCTAGTAGCTAACACGAATGAATCCCATGTGGCTAGCTCTTGTGAATTCAAATTATCTTTGAAGCTGTTATCAGTCATAAGTTTCCTGAAATCAAGTCCAATGAAAATGCCTGCATACAACTATGGGTCATTTTTTTCTGCACCAACTTTTTTTAAGGCACCGGTATCCTTGCTCTTCTTTGACAATCGCTTTTTCAAATTTCTTCATGAGGTTCAGTCTGGTATGAAGTGGTAGAAGGATAAACTTTTGCTGGTTTGCCAGTCACATAAGCTGTACATTATAATGACCAACTATGCGTTCCTCTCTTTTAGACTAGTCTCTTACAATCTAATGCCTGCTATCATTGCTGCTGTCCCATTGACAGGAAGAACATATATTTTTTTTATTTATTCTAGCTCTAATAATAATAATGGGGAATTTAACTTTTTGATCTCCAGAAATATTTCATTTGTGGGCTGTATGGGTAATTGACTCTTTTCATAATGAAATCCATTGCCAATGACTGGTATGTTTTTCTCAGACCGACATCAAGGGCTGCAGAAGTGAAAGTTTTATAATTACCATTGTGGCAACAATTTTAAGGTTAATTTTACGTCTATAAACAGTCTTCAATTATTTTATGAGTAAAATGCCTCATGTTCTAATTCATGCATGAGTCCACTGATGTTAGTATAGAATAGGCATTATTTTCTTGTTTGGAAAAGGCAACTAAATCCTCATAATAATGAGAATATAAAAATAGAAATTTTTATAAATATTTCTTTAGAATTTCCGTTCTTTCCTTTAATGTGACAGGCCTTTTAATGAATCGTTCAATTCTCGTTGGTTTAAGAAAATTAGCGCTTTCTCGACTGATTTAGCTAATTACTCTTTATCCATAGGGTAATCTCGGGGTTCATTCTCAGAGGTGATATGAACTTTAAGTGAATCATGTGCTGGGAGAACTAAAGCGGGAGTCTCTCCCGAGTCTCTTGTGGGACTGTTTCAAAGTGAACTCACAATCTGCATATCATATCAAATTTTTAATCTATTTTCCTTTGAGAAACCACAAATGTTGGTCAGATAAAAGCAACATTATAATTTGTTGCTTCACGCAAAATCATTGATACGGCAAATGCTATTTGCTTCGTTTTCAAATCCAACACTGTCTGAATACCACTTAGTACACAGAACAACATATGTGAGGAGCCCAACTTTCATCTCCAAGTTTACACAGAAAATAATATATGCAAGGCATTTTTAATTGGTCAGAAATATTCCTTCGCTGATCATGTAAAATAAATTTCACACATCCAGTGAGTGATTCACACAGTATCCTATCCAGCACAAGAAACAGAGTTAATACATAATAATTATAAGTATTAATCACACAGAGCCACCACCACACACATCTAGCTTGAAAATGGTACAAACTACACTAACAGAGTGGCAATTACAGAAAATAAAATTCCAACTATAAGTCTTCTCCAATTTATTACAGCACCATCAGTTTTTCAGGTTTTAATAGTTATCATGCATAATACCAGAATACAATAGCATTTAATTTTAGTATAATATCTAAATACTAGTAGCTGTATAGTTTGGAATATAAAATAAGTATAATTATTTTTGTATATTATAATTACAGTAAGACAAAAAGGTAATATTCTGCAATCATGCACATGGGCATAGCTCGAAATCCTACCACGATGGAAAAAATTCCGAGTAGATTCGGAATCATCATAGTCCGTTCAGATTAAATCATATATTTTTACTCTGATAGCAAATTCTTTGTTGTCCAGTGCTATCCACGAAAGCTCAGACTTACATGATTGCCTGGAAATTTTTTTTTTTTAAGTCAGATGTATTTCAATGAAATCACTTTTTTTCAATCATTTTCACCTTTACATTGAAAGTTATGTTACTGTTACTTAGGGTCTTTCTGATCATTAACTTAAGGGTTTCACTTCCTTCTAATTTAAAAGCAAGAGGCTGCACCATTCAACCTTTTCCCCTGGGACATCATTGTCCAATGATGAATTTTCAATAAGCACATATGAATTTTAAACTTGATTCATACTAAAGAAATAATAAAATTACTAGAGGTGGACAGGACAGTTATTTTCAGCATTCGCGGATATGGATATTTACTTTACTCACTCAAGAGCTTTGCCACAAGTCACTAATAATTTAGATTACTAAAATAATATGAATAAAAAATATATCATTTAACAATAATCATGATTATTATTATGATGATGTACTCTATTTAAAGGGGTTTCAACGTACTCAGCAATGAGGGATTGGAGTCTTCTCATACTGTTCCAGAAGGCCGAATCATTCATCATTCTCAACCATCTGAAGCAACTGTTTTGGAAACCTACACGTATCCCTAATTGTCCCAGCTATTTCTGGTAAGCACGACCTGTGATTCACCACTATTCCTTCTCTTCCCCATGAGTGCACCGTCTTCGTTACTATTGGTAATCTGACCACAGTCTTGCATCTCCTAACTTAAATGCTTTCTCTTTAACAGCTCCATTCTACCCTAAGCTTATCTTCTGGCACTTTAATCAGGCTGATTGGAGGAGTTTGCGTCTATTTAACGATAACTATCCCTGGAGTGATTGCTTCTACTCTGAAACTTTGAAGATGCTTCGGTTTCTGTCAACATGGTGAGAGGGCTGTGATCTCTAATGTAAAGAGCAGGTTCATTCCTTCGATTAAATCTTTTCCTCAAAATACATAGGGCGATTGTGCTTGTTTTGGTGATATTCAGGCTAGAGACAGTGTGAATTGAGATTAGAAAATTTCTTTCAGATTGGAATCCTTGCAAGGATATTATTCGATGAGAGAAGCGGACGTTCACTAAACGAAAGTGTGCTGACCCCCTTGATTCTCCTGCTGATATGTCTTCCAGGCCTCTTGACAAAAACACCCCTAGCAAGTAGCAACTTCTGCATATCTACCTCTCCTTCTCTCTTTTTAATTCTCCATATAAAGAGACCAATCTCTTTGAACTCTTTACTTCCTTCTAGCTTAATCATGGACGACTTTTGCTGCCCTCCTCTTACCACTTCTTTCAGGTGACCTATGATGTACCTGTGATCAAATTTGATCGGGTGCATGGGCTCCTTCTGAAATCTATGAAAGTTAGGAAGGCAAGTGGCCCTAATGACACTTCTCCCAGTGTTTTGAGGGAATGTGCTTCTAAACTGGCGCGGTCCCTAGTTCAATTATAAT
>JABUQX010023776.1:0-2500 GCA_015478945.1 Trachelipus rathkii | reverse complement strand
TTTTCAAACCAAGGTACCACAAACAATATCAGATGCCCTTGTAAGGAGTATCCATCACTTATCTATTGTGATTTATGCACATTAACCGGTAAATGTGATATTGTTTGTGTAAATATTATAAATGGGTCTCAAATGCATGCCACACGAACATTTGTCTACCCCAGACCCTCCCTGTCCCTCGACCCAACAAATGTTCGTGTGCCATGAATTTTCGTATTTAATTTACCATATTTATTAAAGATGGACTAATATTCGCATTCGAGAATGCAAATATTCGCACGTTTTTTAATGTTCGTATTCACATTCACGAATATTTATAAAAAAAATATTCGTATTCCCAAATTCACCAAATTTTTCTCACTCGCATTCACACAAGGACACATGAGAATGCGAATATATAAAGATTCCATTGGGTCTTGTTAGAAATTTTGTGATTTTTATAATCAGTTGACCACAATTCAATTTTAAGTTGACTCATATCGGACTCGAGATCGTATTAGTAACTTGAGTCACACTCGAAGTTTTGACAATTTATCAACTTTGGTATATTGATAGATAGACTTATACTTGTGAGTATATACGCTCGATATCAACTTTTCGAGAAAACTTTTGAAGTAATTGCGTAATGGCGTCATGGTCTATTGTGATTTGGAATTACTTCGATATTGTATCCAATCCAAAGTGTAAACTTTGCAATCTTAATTAATCTCCAAAAGAAAGAAAGAACATTATCTAGGTTAAGAAACTTTCTAAGCAACAAACACAAGGAAGAATATAGTACTATGAGTAAGGAAGAGGAAAAAAGAAAACATAAAAAGAGAATGGATCTCCAACCAGGGCCGGATTAACAGAATCGGATGCCGTAAGCAGAAAAAAATGGTGCCCCCACACGCACATACATAAACATGTGTGAATAATAGAAATAGACTAATAGTATTTTTTTATTATTGAAACCTTTTTTTAGTATGTTTTTAAAAATTATACTGTTATTTTTAACATAATGAAACTACATTGTTTTAAATAAATTGGGCTATAAATTTACGTATATATATATATATATATATATATATATATATAACATAACTATATATATATATAAATATATATATATATTACTATACATATATATATATATCTAAATATATATATATACCTATATATATATGTATATATATATATATATATTATTTTTTATATATATTATATATATATATTTTAGAACTTTTTTCTACATTTTTTGCTGCAAAAAAAAATTTATAATTTCATCAAAGAGATTATTTTGCAGCATACTCTGCTTCTATGCAAGGTAGAAAATGAGTCAATATATAATAAAAGCCATGATTCTTTGGTTTTTTAGTCTTTGCTTTGTAGAGAAAAGAGACTCAGTTTCTACAAACTGAACTAGATCATGGGGATAAAAATCTTTATGTTTCTAGAATTTTAAAAAGGCTGGGGCTTGTTCACAGAAATTCTTTGGGCTTGGTTGAAACTTTGTTGTGGTTCCAGAAAGCTTAACTAGGATTTTTATTTTGTTTTATCTTAAAATTTGACCGTACGTAATAGTGAAACTGGCAAAGTTCATTAAAGAGATGCACATTCAAATCATCGGGGTACGATGCGACTAAATTATCACAGTTTTGCTTATACTGTTCATCCGATAAATTCAGGTTATTTAGAAAGGAAAACATAGAAGATATTTGATGATATACTTCACTTCTCATCCTTTGAATTTTCAGTGCATCAGTTATGACGTAAAAAGTGGATACAAGAATTTGTATCTTGCATTAAAAACTGTTTCTGGTTCACTCCCATCATTCACTTGCTTTTTTCTAATTCGTCTTCGAGAGCGGACATCTTTGTAACCAGCATCAGGCAATATGTTTTTTGCTAAATCTTCAAATCTAACAAACTCGTTCCTCAAATTCTGCATGTGATCATTTAGGGATTGATAAAGACGTGAGCATGTTTGCATATCTAATTCTTGTTGCTGAAGTGCTTTACTTTGTTATGAAAGTGCTGTAAAATTTAATTCCATAGAACCAGCATGAAAACAAACTCATATTCTTGCATATTATTCATAACGATTTCAACTTCTCTCATAGTTTCTCCTTTTGGAGACTTATCACTGTCGATGGTTTCTAAACCATCCAAAATATTTGAGTATCATTTCATAATAGCGTCAGTTGCAACGATATGTGCCTCCCATCGAGTTTTGGATAGGAATTTCAATACTTTTTCGTCACCTACACATGTTTTTAAAACTTTCCAGCGGTGAGTTGAAACGGAGAAGAAATTGTAAAGTATTTGGAGAGTTGAGAAGAAATTTACTGCTACTTGACAACTATCAACTACGTGACGCCCAACTAAATTTAGAGAATGTGCTGCACAAAGGACAAATATGGCATACTGGCTTTCTTCTAAAACCTTCTGCTGCATGCCTTTGTAATGACCTGACATATTAGCATCGTTGTCATAAGATTGACCCCTGCACTTAGAAAAA
>JABUQX010023775.1:0-22500 GCA_015478945.1 Trachelipus rathkii | reverse complement strand
ATCACCGCATCTAAAATATTCAAAGCCGTTAGGCTTTCTTCTATATAAGAAGGATACATCATTTTTCGGGATAGCTTGGTAAGCGGTGTAAGCAGATACATAAGGGCACAACCCTTATGTATCTTCTTACACCCCTCTTCGGGGTATCCCGAGATGGGTCTTCATTCATTTCTCTGGGGGTGATCTCCAAGTAGTGTGACTAGTCCCTGAAAATTGTTCTATCATGTATAGTAAAGATTGAGATTGTTATGTTGATGAGTGAGCGCATTCGTGAAAGCTTTTGTATAAACACGAAAGTAACCCTGATGATAAGCCTACCGGGTAGCCCTAACTAAGCATCTGTGTCACATAGCCTCAAACCTTGGTAAGTATCATAGTTAGGTTCTTTTGTAGGGGCATTAGGGGAGTAGGTTAACGTTTTGTGATGAAGCGGTAACTACTTTATCGATATTAATCAGTGTACTTTGTTAATGTTGACTGTTTATTCGTACGTAAGATAATGTTCTTAGTTTTGGTGATATTATGTTATCTTTACGGCTGTTAAAACTTTGTTATGCTTGAGTTTATTCATCGTGAAATATGCTAGTTTGTTTATGATATGATATATATTACTATGTTACTATTAAATTAACATTGATATGGCATAGACATGATAGAAAATGGGAGATAGACTAAGTTTTATGGTCAATGTTAGTTGCTTACCGTTGATAAGCAAAGAATTTTATTAATGAAAAATGTTTGTTCGTAAGTTAGGTATGTTATGTTCTTAGTTCAAGTTAGCATTTATTAGTTTGTCAGCGCGATAGTTAGGTTATGATAAATTTTTGTTACGTTTTGTTAATTATTATTATACATATGTAAAAAACTTATATGCAAAAAAAAAAACAAAAAAAAAAAATTTCGTAGCTCGTCGTTGTACTGCCTCAGGCATATCCATTACAAGGGTATTTTAAACGCATTAAAAATGTTGGAGGGTAACCTGGTTTTTAATGATATATAAAATATTCCTTATCTCTTTGGCTTGTGCTTGTTCCAGTAATTTTATATTATCTTTTCTCTTGAGACTTATTTTAGAGTCATAATCGTTGTGGATTTGAAAGCGGTAGGAGGTTGTGCTCTGTCGTAAAAGTGTTCTTATTTCGTATGATACATATACATACCGTTAGCATGGTCTGTCTTGATAAATATGCCTCTATACGGGACATTGTACAAAGGAAATCTATGTCCCGAAAAGTGATGTGTCCTTCTTATATAGAAGAAAGCCCGATGGCTTTGCATATTTTAGATGCAGTGATTACTATGGTTATAACAACCATGTTTTTATGACTTCGGATAAATTACCTTGTGTGTGCCAACACGCTGAAGATTGGGCTAATGAACACTTTAAGTCGAACAATATCTTAAATCGATGGGCTCTAGTTATCAGTGGGGCTGAAGAGGAAGCTGTTAAACGACTTACTCTGACATTTTCTAAATATCAAGGTACAGATAGTAATAGATGTTAGAGTAATTTCAAAGGTAGTAATGATACAAAGATATTTGAACTACACATTATTGAAATTTATTATAAGGTTCTCGGTAAATAAAAAAAATGTACCGCGTAAGAAAATAATTGAAAAATTCCGATAAAGGGAAAATTGAAAATTGATTGTACCGGTAAGAGACTATTGATCATTATATGCTGTATCAGAAATATTATACTTTTAAAAAATCATTAGCTTTTTCGATTCTGTAATATTTATTGACCAGCTCTTAACCTTAAGATGTACATTAAATTATTCAGCACTTGGGAGCAATGGTCCGAAAGTGCTTACCTAACTGATCTATCAAGTAAACAAATTTTAGTGTCTGAACTTGAACTTTTTACATATTTACTCCGTGATGGTATCGAGGAAGTGAAAAAAAATACCTTAGACAAAACGTAAGAAATGCTGGAATTTGCGTAAAGACAATCGTTTTTAAATATTAAGTTCCGTAAAAACAATATGAGCATGAAGAACATGATATAAATATATATATATAATAATATATATTATATTATATATATATTAATATAAAATATATATATATATATATATATATTATATATATATATATATAATTTATATTATTATATATATATATATATATTATATATATATATATATATATATATATATATATATATATATATATATATATATATATATATATATATATATATATATAATGGATATATATAGATATATATATATATATTATATATATATATATATATATATATATATATAATTATTATTATATAATATATATATATAATATATATATATATATATATATATATATATATATATATTATACATAATATAATATATATTATATATATATATATATATATATATATATATATATATATATATATATATATATATATATATATATATATATATATATATATATATATAATAGGGTAGGTCGACAACAAAACCGCAATCTGCGTAATGTTTTTCTGGAAAGAAATACAAACAATAAACACAAATGAGGCATTCGGTTATGTAGGGTACATATTTTATAATGAACTTGTACATTTAGGACTCTATTATATTTTATGAAAACTAGTTACGTAAAACAAAGATTTCAGCTATACCTGTTCCTACAAGAGAGTATAGCTTCTAATCTTAGACTTCTGATTTCAGGGTCTTCGTCTTTAACCATTGCATAAAGAAAATTTTCAGGAAGTAGACAATAGGCGTTGCATTAAATGTTTTTCTGTACAATGCGTTTCACATCATTAAATGGGAGAAGATTAAGCCTTGTAATTGAATCGAAAAGAATTCGAGGAGCATCATGAAATTTCGATGATGCCTTAATTTCAAACCATGCTGGTGCATAAACATTAACAATATAATGTACTAATTTATTCAGACTTTTGATTGGAGAACTATCCCGTGTATATAAACAAAGTAATCTTATGGCAAGAGTTAACCATCGTGCATGGTTGAGTGGACCAATTTTATGGGTACCGCATCTATTTTCTATGTTTCCAGATCCAATACTTTTACAGTACTCAAACAGAAGTCTCTGATCGACACTAAAATCTTTAAGCACTCCATCTTCAAGAAATCCGTCAATGATGGGGGTTTCTATAGATTTAAACCTTAATACTGGTTCTTCGTGAGTATTCCCAGTACAAGTGAACAAGTGGTCCACCGAAGGTACTGGGCCCAGTTGTTACATTATCAAGCTTTTTGAAAAGAGCACGTAATGGAAGTTCATTTTGATGTTGCCATTGATTGGACCTGTATTGACAACAGAATTATCCAGAAGGATACCCTGAATACTATCAATGCTATCAAACTCTTGAATAACGCTAAAAACTTCTTCAGCAAGCAGTTTGCCAGTGGTACCAGATGTAGGGACAGTTCGATGTGTAAGATAGGTACTCTGGGTTTGTCCATCTTCACCAGTGAATGTCAGATGATGTTCTGCCTGAACATATTTTCTCATTCCTACTTCCCAATTAGAACTGTATTCTTAACATCTTAAATGTTCTTTTCAATCTTTTCCATTCAACACCTATTACAAGTTAAGTGAGTGCTTTCATGCAATGCATCATCTTCACATACGACCTTCACCTTTGCTTTTGCTCTGTCTATTTTGCATTTGTCGAATATTATTTGTTGGAAGTCAATTTCTAGCCTCCGTAAATGTTTTATATCACGAATTAATGCATTAATGTATCAAGATTAGACGAACATTCACCTCTGACGAGTTCAATAGCGCATCTGGGTAGTTGCAGTGTGTTATATTCTGTTGAAGGAATTTTGCTTGGCTGCCACGCGATCTTTTCCTGAAAGAAAAAAACATTTGTGTAAACAATTACTAATATAAAATAAAAAGACTATAAGATGAATAGGAACAACGATAAATACCTCGACAGTAGAAGAAGAAGAAGAGCTAGTTTCCTGTGATTGCTCTGAAGTTACTGAATGCATTTCCCCTGACTCGACCTGCTTCACACCCGATAAAACAGCATCAAGCTTAAGCCTCTTATCTCGTTTTATAGCACTTCAGTCTATTGATGAAAGTTGGTATGTTCCTTTCGGTCTAGTTTTCCATATTTGATCGCGTAGATATGCTCTGTCTTCTATTGGAACTTTTGCATTATTAGAGCAAACGCATATAATATGGGACTGTTCCCAATTTTCAATCTTGCAGTTCACCATCCTATCATAGCAGGGTTTAACGTCCGAAGGACAAGTGCACGTAGAGATATCAAAAAGTCTATCTAATTTTGAATCTAGATTCTTTTTTGCAGTGACTTTACTAGGTTCGCAGTTAATGTCCTTCACTAAAGTTAAAAGATCTTTAACTTTTCGAAAGAGAGACTGTTCTGTCAGAAGAGGAAGCCTTGGATTTACATTTCTCCATATAGATTTTACGTCATTGCAAATTTGTTAAATTGTACTTATAAAGTCAGAACGATGATTTGAATACATTAAATGATAATAATACTTAATGATTTGTCTATACGTACCAGGTTCACACATTAATAATTTACTTGGGTCCCACCATATTTATCGCCAGTAAATTTACGAGTTATAGGCTTAATGTTAGGCATGTCTATTGTCTAATATAGCTGAAATTAATATATATATATATAATATAATTTACTAATATATAATATATATATATATATATATATATTATATTATCTATATATATATATTATATATATAATTATATCTATATATAATATATAAATATATATATATATATATATATATTATTTATATATCTATATTATAATATATATATATATATATATATATTATATATATATATTTATATATATATATATATATATATATAAAATATATATATATATATATATATATATATATATAATATATAATTTATATATATATATATATATATATATATATATATATATATATATATATATATATGTACTGACTACAGTACTCTAAAACAATGGTTTTAAAATCTTTATTATAATATAAAAGTTAGAACTCATTTTGAGGCAAAAGCTATTATGAGAAAGATTATAAACCAAGCATCTATGAAAGTTATGTACGTACGTGCGGTAAAATTTCTATCCTTACATAAGATCACACATAACTATTTTTATTCTTTTTATGTTATTTAAATGAAACTAAAAGTAATTTTCCTTCCGGCTAAATCTGAGGTCGAAGGAGGGAAGACAGTTACTGCCACGATATCGAGCAGAGAGGGTTGCAAAGGGTCTTCGCCCTTAGGTGACCCATTTTATATAATTTATGTAATTAATCAATGTTGTTAATATATAATTAATGTCCCTATAAAAATATCTCTTGTGAATGTCTTATTCAAGACACAGTATTGATCATAAGTGCCATAATAAGATATAAATTTTGAGAATTGTGAATAACTATCTTAGCAGGTTCATGGAGTATCTTCTCCCCTACCAATCGTTCTAAAAACTATATAATATTGGAATCGAATAATAATAAAATTTTATTTGAGTTGTCAATGACAAATTCCATGTTTATTATATAACATTAAAAATGATCTTATATTGATCTGCGATCAAAACAATAACAAGAAGGGATATTAATAAAGAAATACCATCAAATATCTTTGATACACCTTGACCTTTTATTATTAATTGTATTCGAGAAATGAGTGATTTAATTATATGCCCAATTAGTTAATGACGTCACCACTCGTTTACATATTTTGGTCAACCCCAGAGAATGACATTAACCTTTCTGATAATAAGGGCCAACAAAATAAAAAGAAAATAATAATAAATAACGCTGTGTTAATTAAAGTATGCATTATTGATAGCGTGAAGAAATTGCTTAAAAAAAGTAGCAAGTTGTTATCCAATAAAAAAAGTCTTTTCAAAAACTAATGGCACAAAGCGTTTCAAAGGAAAAAAAATCATCCAACGTATTTCTACAAGGAAGCCTCAAGATGCGAGATGGGGGTGGGTAGAGTAGAAACTCCCCACATTTTAAACCCCCATGTTACACTCAAACACATCTAAGAAAAAAGCTTTCTTTAAAATTTGAAAATCAGGAACGAAAAAGTTTGAATTTTAAACTCTATGGCGTGAAGGAAGAAAATGGGGGAAGGAAAGTTAAAGAATACCCTCCAACAAATACCCTCACCGCCTGCTGAAAATAAACAAAAGTTTTATATACTACTCAGCATCTGAATGGTTTTCTCTATCCCCTCCCCCAACGCGGGAGGCTGGACTCAGAAATTTGGATGACAACAAGCGAGCCTAAAAAAAAAAAAAAAAAAAAAAAAAAAAAAAAAAAAAAAAAAAAAGATGAAAAAAAAGTCTAACAATAATGAAGACGAGGCCTAGATAAACTTGGGAAGTACAGAATACCCAAAATTCAAATTCGCCTCTATTCTAAGACTACCTAAGGTTTAAAATTGCCTGGCTGCTAAAGATCTCAGCTGATTGTAAGGACTTTCAGCGAAGTATATAAATTCTCAAATATGGTTTGGTTTCTATCAGCAAAGGTATTTTTTTAAGAGTGCAGATTTAATTTGTAATTATTTGTTTTATTAAAAGTAAATAATATATTGGAAGCGTTGCCTCATAATAATATCGTGAAAATAAAAGTGAATAGATTTGTTTTGCTGACATAGAATAATTATAAGATTCTCATGTAAAGGAAAGGTCTCGCATTTTCTTAAGAAATTAAAAGTCAGAGAAATGTATTCATAGTGAAGGAGAATGAGGGAACCCCCATCGTTCTCACTCCTATTCCCCAACACTTGAGGGACGGGAGATGGAAACTTATTTATTTGTAACACGGGTATCGTAAGATTTTCCGTGAAGGAAGGTAATAAAACTTTCTCTTTTAGAGAAGAAACTGCAATAGGTTTAAGAGTACAAAAATTATATATTAAAAGTCGCAAAATGAAGAACATAAAGAAATGCTTGTGAAACGGCCTTTTAGGAGAAACCGTTGTTATTCATATAATAAAAATTCCTTTTCAAGGAAGAGAAATTTGTAACTTTGTTTTCTAGGATAATAAAATTTATTTGGTAAAAACTTTAAGGCTAATGAAAATATTTATTTGTGAAATGGGCTTCTTAGGGTTGTCCCGTTAACGAGGAAATTTGCCGGGCAGGAAATCTGGTATTATTAAAGATGCTGATTTTAGTTGTAATATTTGGTGTAATTTTATTATTAATTTTAGACTATTTTATCAAATAACATAGAACTTTATTTTATGTGTCATTGGAAAGATCTATTTGCTTAAATATATTTTTATGATGTTTTATGACGCAGAGTAGTTCTAATATATTGGTCGAAAGTTACCTAAAAGAACAAAAAAAAATAAAACTTGTTCATTAATACCCAATTGAGAGGGAAGGAGGTTTATATCCTTTCCCAAAATAGACATCTGACTCTGACGTCATTCGGGTAGGTGAATTTTAAAAAAAAAAAAGGAAAATAAAAAAAAAAAAAAAAAAAAAAAAAAAAAAAAGTAGGAGTGTCTCTAAAAATGAGATAAATTCTACTGAACATTTCAATCAATTTTAAAAAAAATTAAAAAATATATTTAATAATAATTGAAGGGTAGATGTTCTTCTTGCTTGTCCGGGAGTCACCAGGTTTACTGACTACAGTACTATGAAATAATGGTTTTAAAATCTTTATTTTAATATAAAGCCAAGACTCATTTTGAGCAAAAGCTTATTATGAAAAGATTGTTATAAACCTAAGCACCTATAAAAGTTATGTGTAATTTAAGTAGTGGTACGCGTAAAATTGCCGTACATCTTATAAGATCACACTTAAGTGAATTATTCTTTTTATGTATTTAAATTAAAAACAACAAATAAGAGAGTCCTTTTCCTCCGGCTAAAATCTGAGGTTCAAAGGAGGGAAGAAGTTCTGCCACATTCAGAGCCAGAGGAGGTGTGCCAAGGGTCTTCGCCTATAGGTGACCCATTTTATATATTATATAATTAATAAAGGTGTTAATATATATGTCACTATAAAAATATCTCTTGTGAATGTCTTATTCACGACACAGAATTGATCATAAGTGCCATAAGATATAAATTTTGAGAATAGTGAATAGCTATCTTAGCAGGTTCATGGAGTATCTTCTCCCCCCTACCAATCGTTATAAAAACTATATAATAATGGAATCGAATAATAATAAAATTTTATTTGAGTTGTCAATGACAAATTCCATGTTTATTATATAACATTAAAAATTATCTTATATTGACCTGCGATCAAAACAATAACAAGAAGGGATATTAATAAAGAAATAACCATCAAACATCTTTGATACACTTTACCTTTTATAATTATATATATATATATTATATATAATGAAATATATTATTTTTATATATTATATATTATATATATATATAATATATATATATTATATAGTATAATATAAAATATATATATAATATATATATATTAGTGATGCAGCACAAATGTCATTTTTTTCGCATCCACTGATGCGGATGCGGATGCGGAAGCGGATGCGGATGATTAATCTTTAATAGTATATCTTATATATATATATATATATATATATATATATATATATATAATATATATATATATATATATATATATATTATATATATATATATATAATATATATATATATATATAAGTATATAAATTTTGATATATATATTTCGATGCTTTAGCACATCTATTATATAATTGGTTTACCGGGTGCGGTGACAGGGGACTCCACCAAAATGCATCCCACCAACTCTTTCAACCTCCTACCCTTAATGAAAGAAGATTTTTACAATGGATTATATACTTTTGCACTAGTTGAAATTCAATATAGGAAGGTTGTGTTTGAGAATACACACATTTTCTGCCTTTCTGTTGAGATCTGTTTCTCTTTCATCATTATTAGCCAGCATCTAAACTCTCTCTCCTTGAACATAAGTTTTAGGACAGGCCATTTTCCCTTGCAAGTTTAACTCAGGTTGGATAAACATTTGCATAACTTTCCATCCAACAGGTAGGATCTCATTTGTACTAGCCGTTTCTTGATGACAATTATTTGCACTAACATCTTTTTGGTAATGGCGTGTGTTTTCGTCAATCAGTACTGGACTGTATAAGAAATTCTTCCAAGTGAATCTGTTATTCATTTACTTGTAGAAGGTATTGGTTCTGTAGATTTCGTTTTTTCCTTTTAATGGGTGGCGAATTAATAAGCTGTTCGGATTGAAGTTTTAACACTGCGCACAAAGTGAACGATTTAACTTGTCTATATTCGTGTTACATAAAAACGTTTTCTTTTGACTGGGATCTAAGTAATTGCAATATATGAAGGTCATTAATTTCTACAGAACCAAAGCTTTTTTTCTAGCTCTAGTTTATATTACATTTTTCATTCTTTTCAAACCGTCATCATTTTCCATTTGAAGATTTTTCAAAATGCTGACCTTAGCGTTGATGATTTAATCGGTATTACATCGGAAGACAGAAAGCTGTAGAAAGCGCTGATTTTTTTGGCATCCCCTAATTATGTGACTCTATGGACTCAAATATTATGAATTTTAAAGCTGTGAGATCATGAGTAATCATTACAAAGTTGAGTAGAGTCCCCATGTTCTCATTTCAGTTGCGTTCAGATTCATCTTGAGATTTTTATTATAAATTTCTACCCAAATTCTCGACAATAAAACATGCCGTGCACATCCGCAAGTGCAAAGCCGCGGATGCGAGCGGATTTGGATCTTATTAATGTGCGGATGCTCCGCGGATGCGGATGACATCTTCTGCATCACTAATATATATATATTATATATATATATATATATATATATTAATATATATATATATATATTATAATATATATATATATAATATATATATATATAATATTATATATATATATTATATATATATATATATTATATTATTATATATATATATATCAATGATTTAACAGAAAAACAGGGCTAACACAAAACACAGTTAATAATCCATAGCATATAAACATGCATTCACCATCACTTAAGCCTAACAACTGAAAAATATGGTCTATATGAACCATACTATCTACAAACGTGCTGAAATATAATATATGATATAACGCTGTGTAAGGTTGCTTGATTCGCGACAACCGGCTCACAAAATGCGCGTCAGCATAGTGGTACATTCAATCCCAAATCCGCAAGCACTGTTTCATGGAAAAGGCCTAAGAATTGGTGGTACTTCATTTCTAAGGTAGTTACAACTACCGCAACTATACGCACCGAAGTCATATAAAAAAAGGCAAAATCAACCACTCTAATATATATATAATATTATATAATATATATATATAATATATATATTATATATATATATATATATATATATATATATATATATATTATATATATATATAAATCTATATATATATATATTATTATATATAATATATATATATATATATATATATATATATTATATATATATATATATATAATATTATATATATAAACTTATAATATTATTATTTATATATTTTAGAATGTAAATATAAATATATATATTTATAATATTTTTTTTATATATATATATATATAATTATATATAAATATATATATAATAATATATATTATTATATATATATATATATATATAATATATATAATATCTATATATATAAATATAATAAATAAAATCATAATATATATATATATTTATTATATATATAATATATATAATATAATATTATATATATAATAAATAAAATAATATAATATTATTATATTATATATAAATTATATATAAATATATATATATACATAGGGTGGGATGTTTAAACATGGTTTAAAAACCACATAAAAAACAATGATTTAAACCCATAAAAAAACCATGCATAAAATATTTAAAAAATGTATTTATTAATGGTTTTCTTAATAGTACGATTTTTCCTAAATTTCAACATTTGAAATTATTTGGTAAATCTTAAAATTGAGTTTTTAACGGTATTTTCAGCATTTGAAAAAATAATGTGTTTCATTGAAATGCAATTTCAAAAAGCAGAAAAGCGAATTTAGTAATAGTTTTAGGTGTTAAATTGACGTTATTTAATGAAATTTCAATATTTGTTTTTATTAAACAAGATTTCATCAGTAACAGAAATCAGTATTAGATAAAAAAATTTAACTTCGTAAAATAATGACTCTTCTTAAATTCTCACAACAAATTTATAACTCTTTAAAAGTTCGATTTTTCCTAGTCCTAAATTTCAACATTTAAATTATTTGGTAATAATCTAAAATTGAGTTTTTAACGGGATTTTTAGATTTGAAGAATAATGTGTTTCATTGAAATGCAATTTCAAAAAAAAAAAAGCAGAAAAGCGAATTTGTTAATAGTTTTAGGTGTCTTAAATTGACGTTTTTTAATGAAATTTCAATATTTGTTTTTATATACCAAATATTTCATTAGTTGTGAAAACCTGTTTTAATAAAAAATTTTAACTTCTAAAATTACGCTTTTTCTTAAATTTTCACATTACAAATTTAGAACTCTTAAAAGTACGATTTTTCCTAAATTTCAACATTTGAAATTATTTGATAATTCTTAAAATTGAGTTTTTAACGGTATTTTTAGCATTTGAAAAAATAATGTGTTTCATTGAAATGCAATTTCAAAAAGCAGAAAAGC
Organism: Trachelipus rathkii; assembly: GCA_015478945.1. Classification (NCBI taxonomy): domain Eukaryota; kingdom Metazoa; phylum Arthropoda; class Malacostraca; order Isopoda; family Trachelipodidae; genus Trachelipus; species Trachelipus rathkii. The sequence continues at coordinate 10,828 of JABUQX010023775.1, read as the reverse complement.
GAATTTGTTAAAAGTTTTAGGTGTCTTAAATTGACGTTTTTTAATGAAATTTCAATATTTGTTTTTATATACCAAATATTTTATTAGTTGTGAAAACCTGTTTCTATAAAAAAATTTAAAAACTTCAAAATTACGCTTTTCTTAAATTTTCACATTACAAATTTAGAACTCTTAAAAGTACGATTTTTCCTAAATTTCAACATTTGAAATTATTTGGTATTTCTTAAAATTGAGTTTTTAACGGGATTTTTAGCATTTGAAAAAATAATGTGTTTCATTGAAATGCAATTTCAAAAAGCAGAAAAGCGAATTTCTTAATAGTTTTAGGTGTCTTAAATTAACGTTTTTTAATGAAATTTCAATATCTTTTTTACATACCAAATATTTCATTAGTAGTGAAAACCTGTTTTAATAAAAAAATTTTAAACTTCTAAAATTACGCTTTTTCTTAAATTTTCACATTACAAATTTAGAACTCTTAAAAGTACGATTTTTCCTAAATTTCAACATTTAAATTATTTGGTAATTTCTTAAAATTGAGTTTTTAACGGGATTTTTAGCATTTGAAAAAATGATGTGGTTCATTAAAATGCAATTTCAAAAAGCAGAAAATCGAATTTATTAATAGTTTTAGGTGTCCTAAATTGACATTTTTTAATTAAATTTCAAAATTTGTTTTATATACAAATATTCAATTAATTATGCATATACGTTTCTAACAAAAAAATTAAATCAAAATGAACGCTTTCTTAAATTTTCACATTAAAATTTAGAACTCTTAAAAGTTACGATTTTTCCTAAATTTCAACGTTTGAAATATTTGGTAATTCTTAAATTGAGTTTTTAACGGGATTTTTATTTTTGAAAAAATATTGTGTTTCATTGAAATGCAATTTCAAAAAGCAGAAAAGCGAATTTGTTAATAGTTTTAGGTGTCTTAAATTGACGTTTTTTAATGAAATTTTCAATATTGTTTTTATATACCAAATTTGAATTAGTTGTGAAAACTCTTGTTTTAATCGAAAAATTCAACCCTCTAATAATAAACGCTTTTCTTAAATTTTCACCTTACATATTAAGAACTCTTTAAAAAAATAACGATTTCCTAAAATTCAACATTTGAATTATTTGGTAATTCTTAAAAATTGGAGTTTTAACGGTATTTTTAGCATTTGAAGAAATGATGTGTTCATTGAAATGCAATTTCAAAAAGCAGAGCGAATTTGTTAATAGTTCATGTGTCTTAAAATTTATTTTAATGAAGATTTCAATGTTGTTTTATATACCAAATATTCATTAGTTGTGAAAACTGTTTTAATGAAAAATTCTAAGTTCTAAAATATCGATTTTCTTAAATTTTCAACCTTACAAATTTAGAACTTTAAAAAAATACGATTTTTCCTAATATTTCAACATTTGAAAATTATTTGGTAATTCTAAATGATTTTTTAACGGTATTTTAGGCATTTGAAGAAATGATGTGTTTCATTGAAATACAATTTCAAAAGCAGACAAAGCGGAATTAGTTAATAGTTTGCATTTGCTTAATTGAGTTTTGTTTAATGAAATTTCGAATATTGTTTTAAATATACCAAATATTTCCATTAGTAGTGAAAACCGTTATACCAAAATCACCTTCTAAAATTACGCTTTTTCTTAAATTTTCACATTACAAATTTAGAACTCTTAAAAGTACGATTTTTCCTAAATTTCAACATTTGAAATTATTTGGTAACTCTTAAAATTGAGTCTAAACGGTATTTTCAGCACTGTAAAAATATGTGTTTCATTGAAATGCAATTTTCAAAAAACAGAAAGCGAATTTGTTAATAGTTGCATGTGTCTTAATTGACGTTTTTAAGGAAAATTATTTTTTTTATATACCAATATTTCATTAGTTGTAACCTGTTTTAAATAAAAAATTTTACTTCATAAAAATTATGCTTTTCTTAATTTTCTCTTAGGATTTAGAACTCTGAAAGGAATTCGTTTCTCCTAAATTTTAACATTTAAATTATTGAATGCGTAAAATTTAGTTTTTAACGGTATTTTCAGCATTTGAAAAAATAATGTGTTTCATTGAAATGCAATTTCAAAAAGCAGAAAAGCGAATTTGTTAATAGTTTCAGGTGTCTTAAATTGATTTTTTTAATGAAATTTCAATATTTGTTTTTATATACTAAATATTTCATTAGATGTGAAAACCTGTTTTAATAAAAAAATTTAACTTCAAAAAGCAGAAAAGCGAATTTGTTCACATTAACAAATTTAGACCTTAAAAGTAACGATTCCACCTAAATTTCAACATTTGAAATTATTTGGTAATTCTTAAAATTGAGTTTTTAACGGTATTTTCAGCATTTGAAAAAATAATGTGTTTCATTGAAATGCAATTTCAAAAAGCAGAAAAGCGAATTTGTTAATAGTTTTAGGTGTCTTAAATTGACGTTTTTTAATGAAATTTCAATATTTGTTTTTATATACCAAATATATTTAGTTGTGATAAGATGTTTTTATAAAATAAAAATTATTTTTATTTTATCTTTTTTTTTAAATTTTAAAAAACAAATTTAGAACTCTTAAAGACGATTTTTCCTTAATTTAAACATTTGAAATTATTTTGGTAATTCATTAAAGATTTGAGGTTTTTAACGGTATTTTCAGCATTTGAAAAAATGAAGTGTTTCATTGAAATGCAATTTCAAAAAGCAGAAAAGCGAATTTCTTAAATTCTTAAATTTCTTAAATTTCTTAATAGTTTTAGGTGTCTTAAATTGACGTTTTTTAATGAAATTTCAATATTTGTTTTTATATACCAAATATTTCATTAGTTGTGAAAACCTGTTTTAATAAAAATTTTAACTTCTAAAATAACGCTTTTTCTTAAATTTTCACCTTACAAATTTAGAACTCTTATAGTACGATTTTTCCTAAATTTCAACATTTGAAATTATTTGGTAATTCTTAAAATTGAGTTTTTAACGGGATTTTTAGCATTTGAAAAAATGATGTGTTACATTGAAATGCAATTTCAAAAAGCAGAAAAGCGAATTTGGTAATAGTTTTAGGTGTTAAATTGACGTTATTTAATGAAATTTCAATATTTGTTTTTATATACCAAATATTTCAAAAGTAGTGAAAACCTGTTTTAATAAAAAAATTTAACTTCTAAAATTACGCTTTTTCTTAAATTTTCACATTACAAATTATTTGTAATGTACGATTTTTCCTAAAAATTCAACATTTGAAAATTATTTGGTAATCTTAAAATTGACGTATAAAGGGATTTTTAGCATTTGAAAAATGACCTGTTAGATTGATATTAAATTTCAAACAAATCAGCAAAGAGAATTTGGTAATTGTTTAGGTGTTTAAATTGACGTATTAAATGAATTCATATTGTTTTATATACCAAGATTTTTAAAAGAGTGAAAACCTGTTAATAAAAAATTTATGCCTTCTAACATACGCTTTTAATTCTTCACATTCCAAATTAGAATCTTAAGTACGATTTCCGTAACTTTCAACATTTGAAATATTTGGTAATTCTTAAAAATTGAGTTTTTAACGGTATTTTCCAGCATTTGAAAATATTAAATATTATTGTGTTTCATTGAAATGCAATTTCAAAAAGCAGAAAAGCGAATTTATTAATAGTTTTAGGTGTCTTAAATTGACGTTTTTTAATGAAATTTCAATATTTGTTTTTATATACCAAATATTTCATTAGTTGTGAAAACCTGTTTTAAAAAAAAATTTTAACTTCTAAAATTACGCTTTTTCTTAAATTTTCACATTAAAATTTAGAACTCTTAAAAGTACGATTTTTACTAAATTTCAACATTTGAAAATTATTTTTTAATTCTTAAAATTGAGTTTTTAACGGTATTTTTAGCATTTGAAAAAATAATGTTTCATTGAAATGCAATTTCAAAAAGCAGAAAGCGAATTTGTTAATAGTTTTAGGTGTCTTATATTGACGTTTTTTAATGAAATTTCAATATTAGTAGTGAAAAGTTGTTTTAATAAAAAATTTTAAACTTCTAAAATTACGCTTTTTCTTAAATTTTCACATTACAAATTTAGAACTCTTAAAAGTACGATTTTTCCTAAATTTCAACATTTGAAATTATTTGTTAAATCTTAAAATTGAGTTTTTAACGGTATTTTCAGCATTTGAAAAGATAATGTGTTTCATTGAAATGCAATTTCAAAAAGCAGAAAAGCGAATTTATTAATAGTTTTAGGTGTCTTAAATTGACGTTTTTTAATGAAATTTCAATATTTGTTTTTATATACCAAATATTTCATTAGTTGTGAAAACCTGTTTTAATAAAAAAATTTAACTTCTAAAATTACGCTTTTTCTTAAATTTTCACATTACAAATTTAGAACTCTTAAAAGTACGATTTTTCCTAAATTTCAACATTTGAAATTATTGGTAATTCTTAAAATTGAGTTTTTAACGGATTTTTAGCATTTGAAAAAATATTGTTTCATTGAAATGCAATTTCAAAAAGCAGAAAAGCGAATTTATTAATAGTTTTAGGTGTCTTAAATTGACGTTTTTTAATGAAATTTCAATATTTGTTTTTATATACCAAATATTGAATTAGTTGTGAAAACCTGTTTTAATGAAAAATTTTAACTTCTAAAATTAGGGTTTTTCTTAAATTTTCACATTACAAATTTAGAACTCTTAAAAGTACGATTTTTCCTAAATTTCAACATTTGAAATTATTTGGTATTTTTAAAATTTGAGTTTTTAACGGTATTTTAAAGCATTTTGAAGAAATGATGTGTTTCATTGAAATGAATTTCAAAAAGCAGAAAAGCGAATTGTTAATAGTTTTTCATGTGTCTTAAGATTGAGTTTTTTAATGAAATTTCAATATTTGTTTTTATATACCAAATATTGAATTAGTTGTGAAAACCTGTTTTAATGAAAAATTCTAACTTCTAAAATAACGCTTTTTCTTAAATTTTCACCTTACAAATTTAGAACTCTTAAAAATACGATTTTTCCTAATTTTCAACATTTGAAATTATTTGGTAATTCTTAAAATTGAGTTTTTAACGGTATTTTTAGCATTTGAAGAAATGATGTGTTTCATTGAAATACAATTTCAAAAAGCAGAAAAGCGAATTTGTTAATAGTTGCATGTGTCTTAAATTGACGTTTTTTAATGAAATTTCAATATTTGTTTTTATATACCAAATATTTCATTAGTAGTGAAAACCTGTTTTAATAAAAAATTTAACTTCTAAAATTACGCTTTTTCTTAAATTTTCACAATACAAATTTACTTATAAGTACGATTTTTACTAAATTTCAAACATTTGAAATTATTTGTAATTCTTAAAATTGAGTTTTTTAACGGGATTTTTTAGCATTTAAAATAATGTGTTCATTGAAATGCAATTTTAAAAAGCAGAAAAGCGAATTTGTTAATAGTTATGTGTCTTAAATTGACGTTTTTTAATGAAATTTCAATATTTGTTTTTATATACCAAATATTTCATTAGTAGTGAAAACCTGTTTTAATAAAAAAAACTTTTAACTCTAAATTAACTTTTCTTAATTTTCCATTAACAAATTTAGAACTCTTAAAAGAACGATTTTTCCTAAATGTTCTAACAATTTGATTATTTGGGTAAATCTTAAAATTGAGTTTTTAACGGTATTTTCAGCATTTGAAAAAATAATGTGTTTCATTGACAATCCCGCTATTTCAAAGCAGAAAAACGGAATTTGTGTTACTAGGGTCAGTTGAATTAGTTTGATTTTTTTAATGAAAATATTTTCATTTTGTTTTTAAATACAAATATTCATTACCATTGAAACCTGTTTAACATAAAAAAATTTTAACTTCTAAAATTAGCTTTTTTCCTAAATTTTTCACATTACAATTTAGAACTCTTAAGAAGTACCGATTTTCATATTTAACATTTGTTTTTTATCGCTTCTTAATTTATTTTTAATCGGTATTTTCACGATGATGAATGATGTGTTACATTGAAATGCAATTTCAAAAAGCAGAAAAGCGAATTTAGTAATAGTTTTAGGTGTTAAATTGACGTTATTTAATGAAATTTCAATATTTGTTTTTATATACCAAATATTTTAAAAGTAGTGAAAACCTGTTTTAATAAAAAAATTTAACTTCTAAAATTACGCTTTTTCTTAAATTTTCACATTACAAATTTAGAACTCTTAAAAGTACGATTTTTCCTAAATTTCAACATTTGAAATTATTTGGTAATTCTTAAAATTGAGTTTTTACGGATTTATAGCATTTGAAGAAATAATGTGTTTCATTGAAATGCAATTTCAAAAAACAGAAAAGCGAATTTGTTAATAGTTTTAGGTGTCTTAAATTGACGTTTTTTAATGAAATTTCAATATTTGTTTTTATATACCAAATATTTCATTAGTAGTAAAAACCTGTTTTAATAAAAAATTTTAACTTCTAAAATTACGCTTTTTCTTAAATTTTCACATTACAAATTTAGAACTCTTAAAAGTACGATTTTTCCTAATTTCAACATTTGAAATTATTTTGTAACTCTTAAAATTTTAGTTTTTAACCGGTATTTTAGCATTTTAAAAAAAAAAAATGTGTTTCATTGAAATGCAATTTCAAAGCAAAAAAAGCGAATTTGTTAATAGTTTTAGGTGTCTTAAAGTCGTTTTTAATGAAATTTTCAATTTTGTTTTTTATATACCAATATTTCATTAGTACGGAAAAACCTGTTTTAAAAAAAATTTAACTTCTAAAATTACGCTTTACTTAAATTTTCACCTTACAATTTAGAACTCTTATAAGTAAACGATTTTTTTCCTAAATTTCAACATTTGAATATTTGGTAATTCTTAAATTGAGTTTTTAACGGATTTTTAGGCATTTGAAAAATGATGTGTTACATTGAAATGCAAATTCAAAAAGCAGAAAAAGCGAATTTGGTAATAGTTTAGGGTAAAATTGACGTTATTTAATGAAATTTTCAATATTTGTTTTTAATTTTGCAAATCTTGCTTATGCAGCTTGGTTGAATAAAAAAAATTCTTCCTAAAAAATACGCGGCTTTTACTTAATTTTCACATTAAATTTGAACTCGTAAAAGTACGATTTTTCCTAATTTCAACATTTAATTATTTGGTACTCTTAATTAGTTTTTAACGGTATTCAGCATATTGAAAAAAATGGACTGTGGTTCATTGAATGCATTCAAAAAGCAGAAAAGCGAATTGTTAATAGTTTTAGGTGTCTTAAATTGATTTTTTTTAATGAAATTTCAATATTTGTTTTTATATACCAAATATTTCATTAGATGTGAAAACCTGTTTTAATAAAAAATTTTAACTTCTAAAATTACGCTTTTTCTTAAATTTTCACATTACAAATTTAGAACTCTTAAAAGTACGATTTTTACTAAATTTCAACATTTGAAATCATTGTAATTCTTAAAATTGAGTTTTTAACGGTATTTTCAGCATTTGAAAATATGATGTGGTTCATTGAAATGCAATTTCAAAAAGCAGAAAAGCGAATTCGTTAATAGTTTTAGGTGTCTTAAATTGACGTTTTTTTAATGAAATTTCAATATTTGTTTTTATTTACCAAATATTTCATTAGTAGTGAAACCTGTTTTAATAAAAAAATTTTACTTCTAAAATCACGCTTTTTCTTAAATTTTCACATTACAAATTTAGAACTCTTAAAAGTACGATTTTCACTAAATTTCAACATTTGAAATTATTTGGTAATTCTTAAAATTGAGTTTTTAACGGGATTTTTAGCATTGAAAAAATAATGTGTTTCATTGAAATGCAATTTCAAAAAGCAGAAAAGCGAATTTGTTAATAGTTTTAGGTGTCTTAAATTGACGTTATTTAATGAAATTTCAATATTTGTTTTTATATACCAAATATTTTAAAAGTAGTGAAAACCTGTTTTAATAAAAAAATTTAACTTCTAAAATTACGCTTTTTCTTAAATTTTCACATTACAAATTTAGAATCTCTTTCCAGTACGATTTTTCTAAATTTTAACTTTTAAAATTATCTGGTAATTCTCAAAAAGCAGAAAAGAGAATTTATTAATTGTTTTATAAATGTGTTTCATTGAAATGCAATTTCAAAAAGCAGAAAAGCGAATTTATTAATAGTTTTAGGTGTCTTAAATTGACGTTTTTTAATGAAATTTCAATATTTGTTTTTATATACCAAATATTTAATTAGTTGTGAAAACCTATTTTAATGAAAAATTTTAACTTCTAAAATAACGCTTTTTCTTAAATTTTCACATTACAAATTTAGAACTCTTAAAAGTACGATTTTTCCTAAATTTCAACATTTGAAATTATTTGGTAATTCTTAAAATTGAGTTTTTAACGGGATTTTTAGCATTTGAAAAAATGATGTGTTACATTGAAATGCAATTTCAAAAAGCAGAAAAGCGAATTTGGTAATAGTTTTAGGTGTTAAATTGACGTTATTTAATGAAATTTCAATATTTGTTTTTATATACCAAATATTTCATTAGTTGTGAAAACCTGTTTTAATAAAAAATTTTAACTTCTAAAATTACGCTTTTTCTTAAATTTTCACATTACAAATTTAGAACTCTTAAAAGTACGATTTCCAAAATTGCAAAAAAGTTTGAAATTATTTGGTAATTCTAAATTGAGTTTTTTAACGGGAAATTTTTAGCATTTAAAACAATGATGTATTTACTTGCACTGCAATTTCAAAAAGAAAAAGGGAAATTGTAGTAGTTTCAGTTGCTATTAGTCCACATTTTGTATGTCTTACGATTTTGTTTTTATATACCCAAATATTTTAAAAGTAGTGAAAACCTGTTTTAATAAAAAATTTTAACTTCTAAAATTACGCTTTTTCTTAAATTTTCACATTACAAATTTAGAACTCTTAAAAGTACGATTTTTCCTAAATTTCAACATTTGAAATTATTTGGTAATTCTAAAAATTGAGTTTTTAACGGTATTTTCAGCATTTGAAAAAATAATAATTTCATTAAAAAACACATTCCAAAAACCAGAAAAGCGAAATTTTTTAATAGTTTTAGGTGTCTTAAAATAATCTTTTTGTTCTAATTGGCTGTCGGTTTTTTAATATACAAATATGTCATTTAGTGAAAAAGATGATCAACCTACTAAAGAAGCTCCTAAAGGAAGCCTTATAAAGTACACATTTACATTTAGAAACTCGTAAAAGTACGATTTTTCTAAATTTCAACATTTTGAGAATTATTTGGATAAACTCTTAAATTAGTTTTTTATACGGTAATTTTCAGCTTTGAAAAAATGATGTGTTTCATTGAAATGCAATTTCAAAAAGCAGAAAAGCGAATTTGTTAATAGTTTCAGGTGTCTTAAATTGATTTTTTTTAATGAAATTTCAATATTTGTTTTTATATACTAAATATTTCATTAGATGTGAAAACCTGTTTTAATAAAACATTTTAACTTCTAAAATTAAGCTTTTTCCTAAATTTTCACATTACAAATTTAGAACTCTTAAAAGTACGATTTTTACTAAATTTCAACATTTGAAATCATTTGGTAATTCTTAAAATTGAGTTTTTAACGGTATTTTCAGCATTTGAAAATATGATGTGGTTCATTGAAATGCAATTTCAAAAAGCAAAAAAGCGAATTCGTTAATAGTTTTAGGTGTCTTAAATTGACGTTTTTTTAATGAAATTTCAATATTTGTTTTAATTTACCAAATATTTCATTAGTAGTGAAAACCTGTTTTAATAAAAAAATTTCACTTCTAAAATCACGCTTTTTCTTAAATTTTCACATTACAAATTTAGAACTCTTAAAAGTACGATTTTCACTAAATTTCAACATTTGAAATTATTTGGTAATTCTTAAAATTGAGTTTTTAACGGGATTTTTAGCATTGAAAAAATAATGTGTTTCATTGAAATGCAATTTGAAAAAAGCGAAAAAGCAAAATTTTAATAGGTTTAAGGTGCTTAAATTGACGTTTTTTAAAGAATATTTCAATTTGTTTTTATATACAAATATTTAATTAGTGTGAAAACTAATTTAAATGAAAATTGTCAACTCTAAAATAACGCCTTTTTCTTAAATTTTCACCTACAAATTTAGAACTCTTAATAGTGCGATTTCCAAAATTTAAAATTTGAAATTATTTGGGTAATTCTAAAATTGAGTTTTTAACGGGAATTTTTGCATTTGAAAAAAATGATGTGTTACATTGAAATGCAATTCAAAAGTCAGAAAAAGGAATTTGGTAATATCTATTACTTATCCAATTATTTAATGAAATTCATATTTGTTTTTATATACCAATTTTTCATTAAGTAGTAAAACTGTTTTAATAAAAAATTTAACTCTAAAATTAAGCTTTTTCTAATTTTCACCATACAAATTATGAACTCTATAGTACGATTTTTTCCAATTTCAACTTTGAAATTAATTTGGGTAATTCTTAAATTGGAGTTTTTCACACGGGATTTTTAGCCATTTGAAAAAATATGTGTTAATTGAAATGCAATTCAAAAGCAGAAAAGCGATTTGGTAATAGTTTTAGGTGTTTAAATTGACGTTATTAATGAAATTTTTCACTATTGTTTATATACCAAATATTTAATAGTTGTGAAAACCTGTTTTAATAAAAAAAAATTACACTTCTAAAATAACACTTTTTCTTAAAGTGCTAATTTAAGAACTCTTTAAAAGTACGATTTTTCCTAATTTCAACATTTGAATTATTTGGTAATTCCTAAAATTGAGTTTTGAAACGGGTTTAGCATTTGAAGAAATATATGTG
>JABUQX010023774.1:27500-36213 GCA_015478945.1 Trachelipus rathkii | reverse complement strand
TTAAGCCTATAACTGGTAAATTTACTGGCGATAAATATGGTGGGACCCAAGTGAATTATTAATGTGTGAACCTAGTACGTATAGACAAATCATTAAAGTATTATTATCATTTTATGTATTCAAATCCTGGTTCTGACTTTATAAGTACAATTTACCAAATTTGCAATGACGTAAAATCTATATGGATAAATGTAAATCCAAGGCTTCCTCTTCTGCCAGACAAGTCTCTCTTTCAAAAAGTTAAAGATCTTTTAACTTTAGGGAAGGACATTAACCGCAAGCATGGGAAAGTTACTGCAAAAAGAATCTAGATTCAAAATTAGATAGACTTTTTGATATCTCTACGTGCTCTTGTCCTTCGGACGTTAAACCCTGCTATGATAGGATGGTGAACTGCAAGATTGAAAATTGGGAACAGTCCCATATTATATGCGTTTGCTCTAATAATGCAAAAGTTCTAATAGAAGACAGAGCATATCTAGATCAAAGATGGAAAACTGGACCGAAAGGAGCATACCAACTTTTATCAATAGATCGAAGTGCTATAAAACGAGATAAGAGGCTTAAGCTTGATGCTGTTTTATCGGGTGTGAAGCAGGTCGAGTCAGGGGAAATGCATTCAGTAACTTCAAGCAATCACAGGAAACTAGCTCTTTTTCTTCTTCTTCTACTGTCGAGGTATTTATCGTTGTTCCTATTCATCTTTATAGTCTTTTATTTTATATTAGTAATTGTTTACAATTAAGATGTTTTTCTTTCAGGAAAAGATCGCGTGGCAGCCAAGCAAAATTCCTTCAACAGAATATAACACACTGCAACTACCCAGATGCACTATTGAACTCGTCAGAGGTGAATGTTCGTCTAATCTTGATGCATTAATGCATTAATTCGTGATATAAAACATTTACGGAGGCTAGAAATTGACTTTCAACAAATAATATTCGACAAATGCAAAATAGACAGAGCAAAAGCAAAGGTGAAGGTCGTATGTGAAGATGATGCATTGCATGAAAGCACTCACTTAACTTGTATAGGTGTTGATGGAAAGATTGAAAAGAACACTTTAAGATGTAAGGAAATACAGTTACCTAATTGGGAAGTAGGAATGAGAAAATATGTTCAGGCAGAACATCATCTGACATTCACTGGTGAAGATGGACAAACCCAGAGTACCTATCTCACACATCGAACTGTCCCTACATCTGGTACCACTGGCAAACTGCTTGCTGAAGAAGTTTTTAGCGTTATTCAAGAGTTTGATAGCATTGATAGTATTCAGGGTATCCTTCTGGATAATTCTGTTGTCAATACAGGTCCAATCAATGGCTTAGTAATACAATTTGAAGTATTAATGGGACGAAAACTGCATACCAAAGGTTGTACGCTACATCAAAATGAACCACTTGTTCACTGATGTACTGGGAATACTCACGAAGAACCAGTATTAAGGTTTAAATCTATAGAAACCCCCATCATTGACGGATTTCTTGAAGATGGAGTGCTTAAAGATTTTAGTGTCGATCAGAGACTTCTGTTTGAGTACTGTAAAAGTATTGGATCTGGAAACATAGAAAATAGATGGGGTACCCATAAAATTGGTCCACTCAACCATGCACGATGGTTAACTCTTTGCCATAAGATTCTTTGTTTATATACACGATTTAGTTCTCCCATCAAAGTCTGAATAAATTAGCTAACATTTATTGTTAATGTTTATGCACCAGCATGGTTTGAAATTAAGGCATCATCGAAATTTCATGATGCTCCTCGAATTCTTTTCGATTCAATTACAAGGCTTAATCTTCTCCCATTTAATGATGTGAAACGCATTGTACAGAAAAACATTCAAGGCAACGCCTATTGTATACTACCTGAAAATTTCATTTATTCAATGGTTAAAGATGAAGACCCTGAAATCAGAAGTCTAGGATTAGAAGCTATACTCTCTTGTAGGAACAGGTATAAATGAAATCTTTGTTTTACGTAACTAGTTTTCATAAAATATAATAGGTCCTATATATTTTTGAATTTCATTATAAAATATGTACCCTACATAACCGAATGCCTCATTTTGTGTTTATTGTTTGTATTTTCTGGTTATTTTCGATATTGCGGTTTTGTTGTCGACTACCCATTATATTTATATATATATATATTAATATATTTATATATATTATATATATATATATATAATATATAATATATATAATATATATATATTATATATTATATATATATATATATGTATTAATATATTATATATATATATATATATATATATATATAAATATATATATATATTATATATATTATATATACTATATTATATATAATTATATATTAGTATATATATATATATATATATCGTATATATATTATATTATATATAATATATAATATATATATATATATATATATATATATATATATATATATATTATATTATATATATATATATATATATATTATATATTATTATATATATATAATATATATATATTATATATTATATATATATATTATATATATATAATATATATATATATATATATTATATAATATATATATATATTATATATATATACTATATCAATGTTCATCATGCTCATATTGTTTTTACGAGGACTTAATATTTAAAAGCGATGTCTTTACGCAAATTCCAGTCATTTTCTTCGTTATATCTAAGGTATTTTTTCACTTCCTCGATACCATCACGGAGTAAATATGTAAAAAGTTCACGTTCAGACACTAAAATTTGTTTACTATATACATCAGCTTGATAAATAGATTCTAAACACTGCTCCACAAGCTGCTGAATAAATTTATGTACATCTTAAGGTTAAGAGCTGGTCAATAATATTTACAGAATCGAAAGCTAATGTTTTTTTAAAAGTATAATATTTCTGATACAGCATATAATGAGCCACAGTGACATACTTAGCCAGCATTTCAATTTTCTTTAACTGATTTATTATTATTTTTCGAACGTGGGACATATTTTTTATTGAGTGAGAGCCTTTATTATAAATTTCATAATGTGTAGGTTCAAATATCTTTGTATCTTTACACCTTTGAAATACTCTAACATCTATACTATCCATACCCTGATATTTAGAAAATATCAGAGTAAGTCATTTAACAGCTTCCTTCTCAGGTCCACTGATAACTGTCACCCATCGGTTTAAGATATTGTGGGATTTAAATTGTTCGTTAGCCCAATCTTCATCATCTTGGCACACACAAAGTAATTGATTCAAAGTCATAAAAACACGCTTATTATAACCATAGAATCACTGCATCTAAAATATTCAAAGCCGTCGGGCATTTTCAAGTTAAATGAAAATATACATCACTTTTTCAAACATATCTCTCCCATTGTACAATGTCCCGTATAGAGGTATATTTATCAAGACGGACCATGCTAACGGTATGTTTATGTATCAAAAAAATAAGAACACTTTTACGACAGAGCACAACCTCCTACCGCTTTCAAATCCGCAACGATTATGACGCTAAAATAAGTCTCAAGAGAAAAGATAATATAAAATTACGGGAACAAACACAAGCCTAATTGATAAGGAATATTTTATATATCAGAGAAAAGTACAGCACATCCATGTTTATACAAAAGCTAACAGGAAGACTAACCCTGTTTGCATTTGTATTTTCCTGTTTAGGCCCTACGAGCAATTCGTAAGTTTGTATTTGTATTTCGTGTTTCATTCAATGCTTTTTTTACATATGTATAGTAATATTTAACAAAACTTAACAAAAATTTATCATAACCTAACTATCGCGCTGACAAACTAATAAATGCTAACTTGAACTAAGAACATAACATACCTAACTTACGAATAAAACATTTTTTTATTATTTAAAAAATTTCTTTCCTTATCAACGAAAGCAAATTAAAATTGACCTAAAACTTAGTCTATCTCCCATTTTCTATCATGTCTATGCCATATCAATGTTAATTTAATAGTAACATTAGTTAATATATATCATACTTCATAAACAAAACTATGCATATTTCACGATGAATAAAACTCAAGCATAACAACAGTTTTTAACAGCCGTAAGATAAAACATTAATATCACCAAAACTAAAGAACATTATCTTACGTACGAATAAACAGTCAACATTAACAAAGTACACTGATTAATATCGATAAAGTAGTTACCGCTTCATCACAAAACGTAACCTACTCCCCTAATCCCCTACAAAGAACCTAACTATGATACTTACCAAGGTTTGAGGCTATGTGACACAGATGCTTAGTTAGGGCTACCCGGTAGGCTTATCATCAGGGTTACTTTCGTGTTTATACAAAAGCTTTCACGAATGCGCTCACTCATCAACATAACAATCTCAATCTTTACTATACATGATAGAACATTTTCAGGGACTAGTCACACTTACTTGGAGATCACCCCCAGAGAAATGAATGAAGACCCATCTCGGGATACCCCGAAGAGGGGTGTAAGAAGATACATAAGGGTTGTGCCCTTATGTATCTGCTTACACCGCTTACCAAGCTATCCCGAAAAATGATGTATCCTTCTTATATAGAAGAAAGCCTAACGGCTTTGAATATTTTAGATGCGGTGATTACTATGGTTATAGAAATCGTGTTTTTATGGCTTCAGATGAATTACTTTGTGTGTGCCAACATGCTGAAGATTGGGCTTATGAACACTTTAAATCCCACAATATCTTTAAAATGATGGGAGCTAAGTTATCAGTGGGCTTAGATGAAGCTGTTAAACGACTTTCACTCTTACATTTCTAAATATCAGGGTACGGTAGTATAGATGTTGGAATATTTCAAAAGTGTAAAGATACAGAGATATTTGAACATACACCTTATGGAATCTATATTATAGGGTCCCACACAATAAAATATATGTCTCACGTTCGTAAAATAATAATAAATCAGTTAAAGAAAACTGAAATGCTGGCTAATTGTGTCACTGTGACTCATTAGATGATGTATCAGGAATATTATACCTTTAAAAAAAATGTTAGCTGTCGATTCAGTAAATATTATTGACCAGTTCTTAACCTCTATAGATGTACATAAATTTATTCAGCAGCTTAGGGAGCAGTTTTTAGAATTTATTTACCAAGCGGATCGGTCTAGTAAACAAATTTAATGTCTGAAAGTAAACATTTTACATATGTACTCCGTGATGGTATCGAGGAAGTGAAAAAATATCTTAGGTATAACGATGAAAATAACTGGCATTTGTGTAAATTTTAGCGCTTTTAAATCTTAAGTCCTCGTAAAAACAATATGCGCATGCTAAACATTGATATATATATAATATATATATATAATAAATATATATATGTATAAAATATATATATATATATATATATATATATATATATATATATATATATATATATATATATATATATATATATATATATATATATATATATATATATATATATATATATATATATATATAATATATATATATATATATATATAATATATATATATATATATATATATATTACCTTTTGTTTCTATACTATTGTCATGTTTTGTTTTGTCTACACTCATTTCATATTGTTGTTGCTGTTGTTGTTGTCAGACGAGATTACATGGACTTTAGAACTGATATGGTTCGTTCGTACGTCAAATTCCTTTTTACTTTCTTCTGATTGGTTGAAAGAAAGAATCTGATTACATTTGAGGACTGTTTATATACTTGAGTTTCTTCAGTAGGAAATTTTTCGCTGTGCAGGTACGATGACGTCTCACCCCACCTAAGCTTGTTGGTGATATATTTACGAGGACCTTTGTTATTCCCGACGATGTGTCATTTATACTTATTCGTAAACCGAATGGAGACCGATACATTGCTTGTATTCCTGCCGGAGGTGCAAATAATAGACCTTTATTCATTTCTGTTGAAGAATTCATCAAGAATATTGATGTCGCAGGAGCATGGGTAAAGGCTAAGTGAGTGTGTCATCTGTTGCATCGACTCGTAGTGAAATATCTAGAGGTGGAGACAGTGTGAGAGGTTCTAATAGAATATAAGTTGTTTTCCCGTGGTGTGACAATATTAAAAGACTTGCTGTACGCAACTATTGGAAGCCCCTCGATAATGCCACATTTTGGCGTACATGTATACGGTTCACAGTTCGAACATCTGAAAATATTACAGCTTTGGTTAAAATGAAAAACGAATTAACATCCC
Source organism: Trachelipus rathkii (assembly GCA_015478945.1). NCBI lineage: Eukaryota > Metazoa > Arthropoda > Malacostraca > Isopoda > Trachelipodidae > Trachelipus > Trachelipus rathkii. Next base: position 29,997 of record JABUQX010023774.1, on the reverse strand, counting down.
ATCTTGACGACGTCAACATACTTGAGGACTTAATACATATAGCTCATAGGAAAATCTACGTTATTTACATTGAAACAAGTGGTTTACCGTATAATGGGGTATGCAGGAATATGCTAATAACTAACAACGTGGATAAGTTTACTTCTCTCTGGCGTGAGAGAATGAGTGCTATTGAACCTGAATAGGCAGAAGAATGGATTAGTGCTGCAGAATGCATTTATTCTTACATCCCTTCAGAGGGAGTTGAATCTCTGGAGAGAGATATATAGAACATGCCCAATTTATGCTGAATCCTATGTCCTCTGCTTAGATGAATTAATATATATATATATATATATATATATATATATATATATATATATTATATATATATATATATCATATATTATATTATATATTTTTATTTATATATATATTATTATATATATATATATTTATAATATTATATATAATATAATATATATAATATATTATATTATATATATATATATATATATATATATATATATATATATATATATATATATATATATATATATATATATATATATATATATATATATATATATATATATAGTAAACTTATATGCTTTTATGTATTTATATAATGCTCTTTTAGATGAAAATTATATGTTATAAAAATGAAAACTTATTTTACTTCATCTATGTTAGCTTTACTGGTTAAGTTGTTAATAATAGCAGTTTATTCGTACGGAAGTTGTGTGTTAAGTATGTTATGTTCATAGTTTAGCTTTACCGAGAATAAAACTTTGTTATCTTTGTAGTTATCCGTTGTGTATTATAATAGTTAGGTAAGGTTATGATAAATTTTTGTTAAATATCACTATGTTAATGTATAAAGCTTTGTTACGTTGGTGAGTACGATAATTAGACAAGGTTATGATAAATTTTTTGTTAAATTTTACCATGGTGATGTAAAATTAACATTGATATGTTAGAGATATGCTTGAAAAAGGTGTGAATAGGTTACGTTTTGTATGCTATGTTTGTTACTTTACAGTTGTTAAGTATGGAACTTTGTTAATGTTAGTAGTTTATTCGTGCGTAAGGTCTGTTAGGTTTGTCGTTGTACATAATATTCTTAGTTCAGGTTATGCTACGTTAGCTTTATTAATGTGAAAACTTTGTTACTTTAGCATATATTCGTGGGTCAGTATATTAAGAACTTATTTTAATCGTTATGTTTATCCAAAATGATACTCGAAATGTGACCTGAACCAATAGATCAATAGATCAATAGATCAATAGATCAATAGATCAATAGATCAATAGATCAATAGATTAATAGATCATGGATTGGTGGCAGGGATGTGGTGGGTGGTTTGATTTACTGATTTACTGAGTTACTGCTTTAGGGGATGTAAAACGCAAATTTTTTGTTATAAATATAAAAAGAATATAAAATTTCGTAAATATATATATATTTTTTAAACAAATAAAATAGCAATAAATAAAAGTTTTGTGTTATGTTATTCAAAATATGATTTGAATCAGTAGATCAATAGATCATGGATGGGTGGGAGGGGTGGGGTGGGTGGTTTGATTTGCTGATTTACCCATTTACTGTTTTAGAAGGTGTTAAAACGCAAAATTTTAAGTTATAAACATGAAAAGAATAATTTTTTTAGTATAAACAAAATGTTTTAAGCAAATAAAATAAAAATAAATAAAACTTTTATATTATGTTATACAAAATATGATTTGAATCAATAGATCAATAGATCATGGTTGGTGAGAAGATGTGGGGTGGGTGGTTTGATTTACTGATTTACTGCTCTAGGGCATGCAAAACGCAAATTTTTTAAGCTATAAACATGAAAAGCATAATATGTTTTAGTAAAAACAAAATCTCTTAAGCATATAAAACAGAAAATAAATAAAAATTTGAAAAAATAAATAGTTTTTTTTTAAATAAATAATAAAATTAACAAAATAAGTAATATTTGAAAATAACATCCTTGAGTCAACTCAAGCTCCGTGCTCTTCCTCCTTTCCTATTTATCCTTCCTCTTCTCTGCGCTCTCCAAACTTCATCCTTCGATGCCAATTTCCAAGGTTTTGGGGCTCAGTCCTAACATTCACCTGCGCAAAGTGACAGGTAACCTCGGCTGTAACGAGGTTACATCGTAAGAAAGGTGTATACCAAGTTTCATTCTTCTATGTCAATTTTCAACGTTTTTCTGCTGAGCCCCAACTCCATTTGAGCGTAGCGACACGTAACCTCGACTGGGTTGAGGTTACCTTATAAGAAAGGTTTATGCCAAATTTCATCCTTCTACGCCAATTTCCAAGGTATTGGGGGCACAGCCCCAAGATCCAATGGACGTAGTGACAAGTAACCACTGCTGTACAGGGGTTACCTTATAAGAAGTCTGTATACCAAATTTCATTCTTCTACGTCAATATCTAAGGTTTTGGGGCACAGCCCTAACACCATATGGGCGTAGTGTCACTTAACCTCGGCCGCACCGAGGAT
>JABUQX010023774.1:0-22500 GCA_015478945.1 Trachelipus rathkii | reverse complement strand
AAAATTAACATCTTATTAATCTTATGCGCCTAGAAGCAAGATTCTCTGGAGAGCTCTGGGAGAACAAGTTTTGAAGCCTAATGGATGAAGATGCTAGTTCTACTGAAAGGGCGAAAACCCTACCTGAGAGTGGTTTAACTCGAGAACTGGCGTCGGAAACCATTGCGCCGAGAAATGGTTTTCTAGAGTGTTCTAGGGTTAAGCGTTTCGGGCCAGAAGAAGAAGATGCTGGTCCAAATGACAGGGCGAAAGCCCTTCCTGGGAATTGTTATAGATTATAGATTATAGGGACCTTAAGTAAACCACATCCCTCAAAATAATTTATGCCATGTAAAGTTGGTAAACCTGGGAAATGCATTTTAAGATTCTGAATTTACGAATACAAAAAGAAAGAGAAACTTTATTTGAATTTTCAAATATAATTTAAATAATATAACAAAAGTAAAAAAAAATTTTTTTGTTTTTTTGTGCTTCACTGTATAGGCTTATGAAAATAAGTAAGCTTAAGCTTTTTTTATATTTTAAATTTGATATATGCACATAAAGTTTGCAGAGACGTCATATATAATATATATATATATATATATATAATATATATTATATTATAATATATATATATATATATATATATATATATATTATAATATATATAATATATATTATATTTATATATATATATATATATATATACTAGAGAGCGGAAAATTTTAATTTTTTTTTTTTTTATTCGTCGAAAATTTAAAAAAAAAAATTATTTCACTATTTGGGGGCTCGATCTGACGGGGGACAGAGGGGGGAACGAAGTCCCCCCCGTCCGTCCACCGGGAGGCCGAGAGACCCCGACTCCTGCATCTTTACGGTTTACTCATGGTATTCCTATAGTTAAAAAAAAAAAGAATAATTTAACTTCCAAAAACACTTTGGTATTACTTTAACTAAAGGAATACCATAGGGTAAACCGCAAAGATGGCAGGAGTCGGGGTCTCTCGGCCTCCCGGTGGACGACGGGGGGAACTTCGTCCCCCTCTGCCCCCTTCGGCTCGAGCCCCCTAAATGGGAAATATTTTTTTAATATATTTTTTATGAATAGCAAAAAAAAAAAAAAAAAAAAAAAAAAAAAAAAAAAAAAAAAATTAATCCCACCCTTAAAATTTTCCTCTGATTCCAAATATATAATTTGTTTTACTGTAGGAGCTGCCGGTCTCTAGGTACATACTGTGAGCTTTAAAAAAATCTGACCATCTATATATAATATATATATATATATTATATATATATATATATATAATATATATATATAATATATATATCTATATATTATATATATAATATATAATATATATAATATAATATATATAATATATATATATATATATATATAAAACACTTTTGTATACAAAAATAATAAAATATATATATAGAAAATAAAACTAAAAAATTTAATAAAATGAATATAAAAATAAATCAATTTGAAGCTCAAAAAAGAAAAAAATTAAGTTCTTTTTATAGCAAATCAAATTTTTAATTTTTCTTTACCTAAAATAAAAAATCATTACCAACCATTCCAATACTAAATTATTTTGAGGGATGTGGTTTACTTAAGGTCCGATTATAGATAGAAAAATTAAAAAAATATAAATATCAATAAAGTTTTTGGACAAGATTTTTGAAAAAAGGTAAGGAGTGTAGAATGTTGTTCATGATGGGATATATTTGAAAGTCGTTTTTTTGTATATTGAAATTATTAGTTATTTATGCAAAAAGATTCCGTAAATTTTCTGATTCAATCTACTTTTCTTTCTAGGTCTCCCAGCAGGTCCCTTATCAACACACTCTCCACCATACAACTAATTTACTACCATCCATCCTTTCCAAATGACCAATCCACTTTGATACATTCATTTATTCTCTCACTTACTCCTTTCGTTACACCACACAACTCCCTAATTTTATCAATTCTTCTCACACCTAAGATTATCCATTTCAGCAGACTGCTCCTTAGGTCTATTCCTTTTATTCAGCACCATAGTTTCATTACTATGCATTAACACCGGTGACAACATACCCTCATGCAGAACCTTAGAATACTCAACTTTTAGTCCCTTTGCATTCAAAAAAGGTTTAATTGTAAAAGCAAACTTCCTATCACTCACAACTTTCATATTACACTCAACATCATCCGTTTCCTGAATACAGTATAGAAACATTTAAACTCCTGTATTTGTTCCAGTTGTCTACCATCCAACATGATATCACACTGTCGATTCTCCACACAAACAACCATCACCATGATCTTTTCAACATTTACTTTCATACCTCTCCTTTAACATACCGTGCTAAACCAATCTATCAATCTTCTCAAACTTTCCTCAAATTCTTCACCGTACAATAAGCAAGGCACTTTCCACTCTCTCTCCCATTCTTCATCAGTATAATGTCCTTCCCTGCTATTCCTACCATAAACTCTTTCATCACCTCATCCATATAATAAATTAAATAGACACGGAGACACAACATATCCCTTCCTCATCCACTATTGATGTTAAACCACTTACTCTCCATTCAATTTATTTTTACACAAACTTTACTATCAACGTGCACACCTTTAATCCCATTCAGAAGCCTAACACCAGCACTATATATCATTAACATTTGCCACAAAGCTTCCCTATTATTATTGTTATGCGCCTGTTGCAGGTCCATAAAACCTAAACAATGTTTGCTCTTCTTCTCTCTCATTTTCTCACTCATATCATCGATGTAAAAATTTGACCTACACATCCTGTACCACTTCTAAATGCACTTTGTTTTGAAACAATCAACCTTTCAGTTAGTTCCTCGAAGCTCACTTGTAACCTAAAAACCAACATATATCTTTCCTACCACCAATAGATTAACATTTAAAAGACTTAGAAAATTAAAGAAGAATCAAAAAGTCTCCCATTTACTACTCCAGAGATTTTCAACACCATCAAAAACCTCAAGAGCTCACAGGCTGACAAAATATCTTATATGCACCACAATCATCTAGGAACTAACGCCATAGCAGTTCTAACCCAAATATTCAATAAAGCATTACATACCAACACACCATCCCACCACTATGGAAACACGCACACATAATCTCCATACTAATACTTAACAAACACCCAACAACACAGCTTCATATAGACCTGTATCATTGTTTTCTACAATATCTAAAGTTTTCGATAGATTAATTCTGATTAGAGTCTCCCCTTCATCCCCCTATCAGATGCACAGCATAGTTCTGAACAAAAACATTTCACTACCATACTACTTACCGATCTAACACAAAATATACTTACGGGCTTTAGATAAAATCTACCGTCCTCCCACACTCTTCAAGTGGCAATAGACATAAACAAGGCATTTGATACAGTTCCACGTCACCTTTCAATATACAAAATCTTAAACGCTGAAATAACTATCAAAAACAAGAAAATAACAGCAAATTTCCTATTCGGTCGCACGGCAAGAGTCATACAAAGACTCCACACTTCCCGTGCATAAAGGTTAAATAATGGAGTCCCCAGCAGGGCGCCATTCTATCACCAACATTCTTTTTTTTATTCACGACCTCCCACAACCCACATCCCCCTCAATAAAAATCAGTAGTTGTGCAGATGACCTGACAGTCAAAGCTCAAACTCCCTCTATTAATACAGCAAGTAGTGAGCTACACTAATACATAGGCCAGCTGGAACAGTGGCGATCAGCGAACACAATGACTGCTTATCCCCAAAAATCCTCCATCACACTACTCCCACCTGACATAAGAGAATCAAAAACTCATCCAACTGTTTTCCTCTCAAACCTCAGACTCTCTCTCTCAATAAACAACCCACCATCCTTGGCTTAACTTTTGATACACACACAGTTTTCACTCCCCATTTAAACAACATTACCTCTAGAGTCATACATAAACTAAATGCAATGAAAACACTAACCGGAACAATACCTTCGTCCCATTTTGAATTATGTACCACCCGCATGGGCGCTCGTGATAGCTCCGACTAACATCTAAAACATGACAGTGTTCAAAACAAAGCTTTCAGAATAATAACAGACTGCCTCCCATCCACACCCATCCATCACTTACAAACAAAAACAAAAATTCTCCCTATAAGGGACCAACTTGATATGATGGGCTGCCAGTTTTAAAGCAGATCACTCTCAACAGACCACTCCCTATGCCAAACATTGCAACAACTCCTTCCACCAAGAAGGAAAAAATCACACCAACTCTATTCTATTCTAACTTATACAGCACGCTTCCTTCCCCGTCAGACACTGTTAACACAAAGAGCCATCTCCGAATACCAAAACAGCAACACACTCATAGCGTGTCCACCCGAAATATTTCCCACAGAACAAACCATTGATGCTCTTTCATCTCTTCTCTGGGCACCATCCTTCCATTCAGAAATATAAATTTAGATTTCATAATGCTCCCTCCCTTCACTCTATAGTATCTCAGGATCGCCCGCTTCTTGTAGGATGGAGCGGAGGCTACCAGGTATATATATAAATATATAATATATATATAATATATATATAATATATATAACATAACATAACAGACTATAATAATGTATAATAACAATATAATGTAATATTATGTAATAATAATAATGTATAATAATAATAATAACAATAATAGCTAATATGTATAATAATAATAATAATAATATATATAATATATGTAATATATTAATAATAATAATATATATGTAATAATATATGTAATATATATATATAATAATATAAATAATAATAGTATAATAATAACAATAATAATAATAATATAATAATAATAATAATAATATAATAATAATATAGTATAATATCTTCTTCAATATAATAATAATATATAATAATAATAATAATAATAATAATAATAATAATAATAATAATAATAATAATAATAATAATAATAATAATAATAATAATAATAATTATAAGATTTGTTCTATTTAATAATATAATATGTAATAACATATATGTAATATATAATAATATATATATATATAATATATAGTTGTATATCCGTCACTACATAAAGTTAAATATATAAATTAAAATTTATATATATATAAATATATATATATATATATATATATATATATATATATATATATATTATATAATAATATATATATATATATATATATATATTAATATATATATTTATTCTCTCACCTTCTCACCAACCTCCTGTAGGCGTAGGCACCTGTCAGCTGTCTTGCATGAAGCCCAAAAAAGGGTTTCGAGGCAAGACATGAGTATCTTGAGCATTTGATGACGGTCGGTGGCTTGCTAGGCCTATCCCAACCCATTTCATGGAAAGAGTAGAATATATATATATATATATATATATATATATATATATATGTAATAATATATATATATATATATATATATATATATATATATATAACTTAATAATATATATATATATATACATATATGTGTATATATATATATATAAATATATACATATAATGTGTATATAATATATAATATAAATATATATATATATATATATATAGTAATATATATATATGTATATATAGAATGAGTAGAATATATATATATATATATATATATATAATCACCCACCTTCTCTCCCCAGGACTGGGAGTAAGGTGCGTAGCATGCACTGGAAACAGAAAAGCAGAAGAAGAATATGACGCAAGTCGAAAAGAAAGCCCAACCTTACCTCCCCCTTTATAAACTTTAGTGAGAACTCGCCGCAGTTATAAAAATCAACATAGAACTTCACGGGACCACAACGGACCCTCACAATTACATCTCGTCAATGTAGGGTTCATCCTTTGGCCCAGGTGGGCCACAACCATACCTCCCCACAAAACCCCGCCACTCGCTCATATTATACACTTTTCTTCTGGCATCTGCAAAACTCACATTCCTCTCCTCCAGGCATTCCTTTACTGACTCAATCCACTTTTTCTTCGGTCTTCCAACCGGTCGATTCCCAGCACACTCACCACTATACATCAGCTTAACCGACTGTCATTCATCCTTTCCATATGACCAAACCATCTCAACGTACTTTCATTTATTCTCTCATTTACCCCTTTCTTCACAACACATAACTCTCTAATACGTTCATACCTCATTTTACCAATTCTTCTGACACCTAACACGCCCCTAAAATTTTCCATCTGAACAATTGTACTTTAGATTCAACCCTCTTATTCCAGACCATTATTTCACTACTATACATTAACACAGGTAACAACATACCCTCATGTAAGGGCATAGCGCACTCAAGATTCAAGACTTAGTTCCTTCACATTCACCAAGGATTTAATTTCTCCAGCCACCTCCCTACCATTCAAAACTTTCCTACTATATTCTGCATCATCCGTTCCCTTTTCATCCAACACATATCCCGAGTATTTAAACTCCGACACTTGCTCCAGTTGTTCACCATCCAGCATAACACCGAGGACTGTCCCCACTCACAACTATAACCATATATATATATATATATATATATATATATATATATATCTAACTATATATATATACATATCCATTTATAAATATATATGCTACTATTTATATATATATATATATATATATATATATATATATATATATATATATATATATATATATATATATATATATATATATATATATATATATATATATATATATATATATATATATAATCTCAACCTTAAAATTAAAGGAAGGGCTTTCGCCCTGTCAGTTGGTCCAGCATTTTCGCCTTCTGGCCCGAAACTTTCAACCCTAAAACACTCCAGAAAACCATTTCTGGGCTTCCTGGTTTCCGACGCCAGTTCTCGAGTTAGACACTCTCAGGTATTGTTTTCGCCCGTTTTGTTTCTTCTACCGACCTTCCCCAATGCTCCCAGACTCTCCAGAGGATCTGTTTCTAGGCTCATAAGGTTCCAACGCTGGTCCAAGAGTAGTGCAAGCAGAAGGAAAGGACCGGGTTGCCAGCCCTGTCGCCCTGTAACCATGCGAAGAAAATCTTCATATTGACAAACTGCGTCGAAGCCTCCAACACTAGACCAAAAATCACTTAAAGTAGTTTCTTTATTTTAAATCCAAAAAGAGCTGACGTAATTATTTATGTCAAGATCTACTACTTTTATGTTTCTGGTGTATGCTGCGCAACTCACCCCCAATCCGGGAAAAGGAGGTAGTGGATTAAATATATATATATATATATATATATATATATATATATATATATATATATAATATATATATATATATATATATATATATGTATATATATATATATATATATACCTATATATATATGCCTAACAAGAAAAATCTCTATATAGATATGTATAGATATATATACATCTTTATATATATATATATATATATATATATATATATATATATATATATATATATATATATATATATATATATATATATATATATATATATATATATATATATATATATATATATATATATATATATATTATATATCTACTATATAAAAAAATATATGAAATATATATTATATATATATAGTATATATAAAATCTGCAGGGAAAGATGGTAAGAGAAGAAAAGAGAAGAACTAGAGAAGACACTAAAGATGAAGGCTGAAATCTTGAACAGACTATTTAAAGAAAGTTCTAAAAGGTTTTTAGTCTAAGGGAAGATGCTCTGCGTGTGTTGAGGCCAGAAAATTATTTAGAAATAAGAAATAAAATTTGTCAAAACCAACATAAAACGTTTTAAAATTTTATTGAATCAAAAATTTAAAATTAAAATCAAATTATAAAACAAAAGATTACTAATTTTTTTTTATCGGACTCAAGAGGAGAAGCAACAAAATTTTAAATCCAGGTCTTTTTAAATATTGAACATTTTATGAAAAATAGAAAAATAAATCATTTTCCGAAATTATTTAGCTGAGGAGCGGCAAAATTATCTCATCAGTTCTTTTGGACATAAATGAAGAATAACATAATTATGGACTTAAAAATTAAGAAGCTGTTGTAAGTAATTTTCTGGTCTAGTTGTGGAGATTTCGACGCAGTTAGCGAATAATGAAGATTATCTTCGCATGGCTATTGAGGCTGGGAACCCTCTTCTGCCATTTCACACTTCCCATGAACGGTCGCAGGAGTATATATTATACATACATTCTGCGAACGACACCACCCTGCATCCATGCGGGACACGGTGTTTAGGATAATAATAATAATAATAATAATAATAATAATAATAATAATAATAATAATAATAATAATAATAATAATAATAATAATAATAATAATAATAATAATATTAGTAATAACCAATGAGATGTATATATGTATATCTTATCTTACTTCTTCTTTCAACAATCATATAGCCTTATAATATGTATATATAGAGTAATAACTATATATATAGTAATATAATAACAATAATATAATATAATATAATATAATATAATATATATATAATAATAATAATAATAATAATAACCAATAATAATAATAATAAATATAAATATATATGTATATACATATATATAATATATATATATATATATATATATATATATAATAATAACAATAATAATAAATATATATAATAATAATATTTATTTTGATATTCACAAATGAGAACTTATAATAGATAAACTGTAACTATTAATTATAATTATCAGAATAATCTATATTAACATAATGGTAACCTCAAAATATCTATTTAACAATAATAATATATATATATATATATATATATATATATATCTTTTACTAACTGCTATAACTCTTTATATATATATATATATATACATACATTATACACACATATATATATATATATATATAATAACTATATATATATATATATATATATATATATATATATATATATATATATATATATATATATATATATAATGCCGTTGACAGGGAGTGTTCAGGTGGTTGACCCCCTGCCTATTTAAGTGGTCAAAGTTTTTTAATATCTTGAATCTCTTAATTTTAATTTTTAATAATAATAAAAATAATAATTAAAATAATAATAGAAATTCATAGAAATGAGAAAAGATTTGTGGTCCGTGATATCTTACTATTTTAAGTGGTTGTTGAAAGCATAAAGGAGAATCTCCAGCTAAGTTGATAGTGCTTACGCTGTAATAAATAGTGACTTTCTGATTGGAAAACGTTAGGATGGTGCAGAAGCAATTTAGGAAAGTTTTAGAGCTGCCTAAGCACCGTTATATGTTCATTGCTGTTCACATCCATGTGAAGTGTAACAACACATTACAAACTTTACGACAGAGCGAATCAAACTAGGCGGACTACTATTTTAATTGAAAAAAAATAGGAAAGATTTTCCCAAACACGTAATGGACAAAACTCACACGAATGGGCGAAACAAGCAAGGTTGGTGGAAAATTACGATGGATTGTTACGATCTAGATAAATTATTGAAGCATTTGTTGAAGCTTTAGAGGAACTTGAATGGATCAAGATACTAAACCTTCAAAAAATTCATATCTTTTGAAATCTGTAATCAAAACCAAATTTGCTAACAGTTTATTTATGATTTCAATTTTATTCTCCTTCGCTCTTTCGTTATGTACTTACTACATTGTTGTCTCCATAATTACTAAGAACAACTCTTCTTAATTATATTCAAAATGAATATTTGTTTTGAAAGATTTTAAAACAAACATTGATGAAACATTTTCAAGCATTTTGGAAGTTGCAACAGAACTTCAGCTTTCTGTTAATGAAGAAATGAGAATGCTTCATTTGAGAATCAATGTAAATGAGGATATTTACAAATTTTTTTTCTTGATGATTTTTCAAACCAGTTGAAAAGCAAATTCATGAGTCATAGATCCATACTTACTAATCTTTGTAAAGTTGCTCATTCCATAGATGTCTATTAAAATTTTACGAATTTTTCAAATAAATATGATTTGTTCAGTCATATTTGGATCGTTAAGGATTTTAGCATTTACCTCAATAAAAACGGGCACTCCCAAAAAATATTTATCTACTTTAAATAGGCTCAAAACATATATTTTTTTTAAATTTTTAGGAAAAGAAAACCCAACAGAATTGGCATTAATGAATGTTCATCACAGCTACGAAATATAAACGAAGGAGGTTATCAGTCATTTTGCTGTTAAGAGATAAAGCTGCAGAATTTTTTTTTTAAATAAAATGATATTTTTTTTGTTTTTGTTTTATGAAATTACTAGCAGTGTTGGATTTTTTATTATTTTATTTGAAGCAATATAAATATATATATATATATATATATATATATATATATAGATGTGTTGACTATATATATATATTTATATACATATATAACTACATATTTAGAGATAACAACAACAATAACTATATATATATATATATATATATATATATATATATATATATATATATATATTTATATATATATATACTATATATATATATATATATATATATATATAAATAAATAAATAGAAATATATATATATATATATATATATATATATTTATATATACTGTGGAAATACTATATATATATATATATATATATATATATATATATATATATATATATATATATATACTATATTAAGCTGGGTTGAAAACATACAAAAGTTGTAGTGCAGATTTGAAACAACTTTATTTTGGTGCTCACTTCAGATACAAACTGAAATGTGTTAAAAGTAAGTTCTTCAAGATTTGTTTTCATACCCTAACTTTACCTTGAATCTTTTTTAAAAACAAAAATATATATATAGCCAGATATACAGTATAGCTTAATATCCTTACATTCTTACATGCTAAACAACCTGCATAGTACAAAATCTCATAGAAAATCAGATTTTGTCTGTACTGAAGGTATTTCGATTCAAGAATGTTTGGTTTGTAGTATTGCACCATGTCGAGAAGTATGACCAGCGACCCTACTAGAAACAGCGGAAACATCTTTGACATTTCTTTCAACATCGACCGAATGACACGGATAATTTGGTAGGAAAATTTGATTACTAACCAAAATATCATCACTAATATCATCAAGAAGAGGTGGGGGGGATAGGAGTACTCCCCCAGTATATCAGTTCCATGTAGGAAGTGGCGTTGAGATTGACGTTTAGCTGCCTTTAGCAGCGAACTTGCACATTGGTGGAGGAAATTTTCTTTCTTGCTTGAAGAATTTGTTGACATGAAAATCTTATTGTTTCCCGTTCACATCTGCAACACCAGCTAGCAACAAATTTTCTGGATGACAAAAATAGGAGTTGTTTAGGAGCACTGGAGAAATGATGTTCTGATCCTCAGGAGAAAGTTTTGATACTGTGATACCATAAAGTGAAAATTCTTTGCACCATCTTGACAGAAGGGATGGGAGCGGATATAGAACCATATGGGGGCATAGAAGTTCAGTACGAATCGTACCAAACACCTCAGATCATCAGATGCGGATTCTGTTGAAACGTACAATCGAAGCAATCTGTTAGCTTTAGTTAGCCACCTTGCATGGCTTAAGGCACCCGGCTGTGCAGTTTTCAAATACCGCATATTATTATGATCCGCATTTTGTACCCCTTGCTGAATTAATAAACAGATTTTTAGTAAATACAGCTGGCCAGAACTTAGATCTTTCGTAACTGTTTCAGGAACATCAACTACAGAGCCTGGAATTGGTTAAAAATTAATGATGGGTTTGGTCTGAGGATCAAATGAGAGCAGTTTGGTTATAGGTCCTTCATGTGACGATGGGCCAGTTGTCTTCCCATCAACAACACTAAATAACTTCCTGAGGGCAGTTCATTAAAATGCAACATGCATATGAGCCATTGAAGTGGTCTTTTAGATGTAACTCAACAGTGTGATTATTCCATTCTTGTTACCCGTATTCACAGGAGTTCCATCGCAAATCACTGCTCTTAAAGTCTCTGTAGATCTTGTTCGTTCAATAATACCCAGAATTTCATTAAATACATCTCGAGATCTTCCTGAGTTAGGACTAACGTGATCCGATGTAACATGCATCTGGAAATGACACTAGCACGTAATGTTTCTTCTCTAACTTTTCTACGCACACCTCCAGTATCGACAAGTGTTTCATCTATTTTTCCAAACCAATGCAGACCATACCTCTGTGTTGCAGCAAATGCTCATCTGACTGTTTGTCTCTCCAGTATTTTCTTTGGCGTTGTAACTTACTTGGATCAACAACGTTTTTTGGTGACAGAAGTCCGAGGTCCTTGAGGCAGCATTAACTATGAGACATGCATCTCTATTACTCACATTTGTCCTCTCTAATGCTTTACACAACTCAGGATACTGGTTTCTATTTTGAGGGTGACATTCTTCCATTTCTTCTGATTCTAAGGAAAATAATTCTTCTAGCACATCACTCTCACTGCCTGATAATTCAACTGAACTTACACATTTTTGCGTATCTTTGTGTCTCATCTTACTTTCAAATATCAACCGTTTCCTTTTCCTTTCCTGAAGTTTCATGTTTTTCTCTGTTCTTTCCTTGTTCACCTTTCCTATTATCATGCGTCTTGAAGTGTTTTGATCAAGCCAAAATTGCCATTCCAATAGAGATTTTCTTTTCATTGGAACATTGACATTGATTACGTTCAACTATACCATTATGAACACACTTGTCGAAGAGACGAGAAAATGATTTTATTTTATCTTGATATGTTAGAGAAGATTGTTTATTTCTTGAATATTTCATCAAATCATTGATGTTCACCATTAGACTCTTCACTTTTACTATAACACTTTTTCAAATTCTATTGTTCTATAACCTGCTTTATTGTAAATGCCTTTAACTTCTGTTGCCACTAACTTTGCTAGATAAGTAACACTGGCATCTTTGTTGACTACTTGATGGAACTTGTAGGCTCTAAAAACATCCTCAGCCAGTGGTAGCTGATTTTCGACAAGTGGTTGTGGATAACCGAATATTGCATGCCTGTCTTTATGCCTTGTTGCACATGCCATGATACGTCTTGCAATAATAGTAATAAAAACACTGCACCCACAGGACTTATCTCAAACGTCGAATAGTCTGGATCTGAAATGAGACAGAAATAGCTCTCAATTAATATTAAAACCAAATTTTGAAGAACAAAGCATATAAAATTCATAACTTAAAAATAGTAAAAAAACGATGTCAAAACCCTTTTAAAAAAACTAAAGTTGGGTCCCCTAGACATTGAGTAAATGCAAAATGATTTTTTGTCCCACTACAAGGAAGCCAAGGAGCACCAATTTAACCATATTTGGTTATCCCACCAAAATTCAACGCACCTTAAATATATATATATATATATATATATATATATATATATATATATATATATATATATATATATAATACACGTGTTAAAGTATAATATAATAAAAAAAAAAAAAATATATATATATATAAATCTATATAACTAATATAATATAATAATAATAATAATAATAACAATAATATATATAATAAAATGTAAAGGCATAAAGTAATAAAAATAATGAAACTAGAATTTTTCTTTCCAAACAATGTAGCAATGTATGTATGTAATAATGTAATATGTATAATAATATGTATATGAAATAATAATAATAATATGTATATAATAAAATAACAACAATAATGATAGAAAATATATTAGCAGAAAATTGCTAAGGGCATAGATAGTCCTAAAAATGATAATAATATGTATATAATAATAATATATATATATCTTCTTCTATATACCTGAATATAATAGAAAATATATTATCTAAATATTTCAGAAACTGAAGGGCCCATATATCCAGCAGATCAGACACCTCTGGAGGAGAAGTTGGGACAAATCTTGGATAGCTGGTCTGCATTAAATGTTCACCACAGTACCCCTCTCACTAGGAACCTGTTACCGTGTGAATACCAGAGTAGTAAGGAGTCATCAGTTGACAGGTGCCAGATTTGTCGCTAAATCTGGCAACCTGTCGATACATATATATTTTTAGCTACTTTTTAGTACACCGCTACCTTTCTGGCTACTTTTCATGTATGGCGCTTTGAAAGGGGGCTGTCCCCCAGGGGGCCCCTTTTTCATGTACGTTCGCCAGCTACTTTGTGTGCGTTGGCATGGGTGCCGGTGTGCATGTATGTTTTTTGGCACTTTCACCCCGCTAGCACCCCAGGTTCTCCCCTACCCCCTTTATTCTATTCAGCTATGTTATGATTTCACGTTCTTTCTTGAGCCTTTTATTATAATCTTTTTTCGGCATTTTTATCATTTTTGTATATATTTTTAGCGACTTTCTTCAGCTCAGTTACTTTCATGAACCTTTTTTAGCGCTTTTCCTGCTAAATCTGGCAACCTATAGCTAAATTTCAGTATTTTTATCACTTTTAACTTTTCTTTCGACGTTTTATCATTCTAGGTATATATTTTAAAGACTTTCTAATACTCAGCTACTTTCCTGGTCCATTTTTCTAGCGCTTAACTTGCTAATTCTGGCAACCTACTGGTAATTTCAGGATTTTAACACTTTTTAACTTTTTTCGGTATTTTTATTATTCTTGGTATATATTTTAATGACTTTTTAATTAATACTAGCTACTTTTCTGAATCTTTACTTAGCGCTTTTTCAGCTAAATTCGGCAACCTTTAGGTAAACTTCAGGATTTTTACACTTTTAACCCTTTTTTCGGTATTTTTTATTATTTTAGGTATATTTTTTTAATAACTTTCTACTACTCAGCTCCTTTTTAGAACCTTTTCTATCATTTTTCATATAATTCTGGCTACCTATTGGTAAATTTTCTAGGATTTCTAACCTTTTTGATATATTTTTGCACTTTTTAGTCACTTTCAACTACTCATATACTTTCCTGATCCTTTTTAAAAGCTTATTACTGTAATTTCATTAGTTTACCTGTTAATTCTGGCCGCTTATTGGTAAATTTATATAATTTTTAACTTTTCGATACATTTTTAATCTTTCTACCACCATTTGCCACCTTTATCCATCTCAGCTATGTCTCTCAATCAAAGGATGTGACATTAACTGTTAGGCTTAAATACAATCCCCACAGCAACGGCTTCATATTAGCCATTAGGCTTAAATACTTCCCCTAGCAACGTTAGTCCTAACACCTGTTAACCTTTCGGTAACCCAGTTACGTTTGCGAGTCATTTTTCTGCGTTTTTGACGCTTATGGCGTCACATTAATGGTATGCGATTTCATCCACGCGTTTGAGTTCAGTCCCGAGCCCCGTCAGTCACCCGCTGTCTGCAGCCCGCAGCCCATCTCCGCCCATCTTGAGTTTGTAAACATTTGATTGTTGTTTTATTTTATGTTTCATTTTACATTTATTCTTTATTATTTTTTTTTCAATATAAATTTTTATTATTTTTATTTATTTTTAATTTTATTTTAATAATTTGTTTTATTTTTTTTTTCAATTTAAATTTTTATTATTTTTATTTATTTTTAATTTTATTTTAAGAAATTATTTTGTTTTAATTTGTTTTATTTTTTATTTATTTATTTTAATTTTACTTATTTAAATTTATTTTCAAACTTTATTTTTATAAGTTTCATTTTACATTTATACTTTGTGTTTAATTTTTTATTTATTTATTTTAATTTTACTTATTTAAATTTATTTTTCAAGCTTTATTTTCTATAAGTTTCATTTTACATTTATACTTTGTTTAATTTTTTATTTTTATTTATTTATTTTAATTTTACTTATTTAAATTTATTTTTCAAACTTTTTTTTATAAGTTTCATTTTACATTTATACTTTGTGTTTAATTTTTTATTTATTTTTAACTTTATTTAGCATTTATTCTTTGTGTTTATCTTTTTTTTAAATTTATTTTCAAATTTTTATTATTTTTATTTATTTTTGATTTATTTTTGTTTTATTTGCTTTAAACATTTTGTTTTGTACTAAAATTTTTATGCTTTTGTTTATAACGTAAAAAATTTGCATTTTTACATACCTTAAAGCAGTAAATCAGTAAATCAGTAAATCAAACCACCCACCCCATCCACCCCGTCCACCATGATCTAATGATCTAATGATCTAATGATCTATTGATCTATTGATGCATTGATCTATTGATTCAAGTCATATTTTGTAAAACATAACACAAAAATTTCTATTTATTTTTGTTATATTTGCTTTTAACATTTTGTCTATGCTAAAAAACTTCACGCTTTTCATGTTTATAACATGGAAATTTGCATTTTTACATATCCTAAATCAGTAAATCAGTAAATCAAACTAACCTCTCCACCATCCTTCTACCCATTCATGATCTATTAATCTATTGTCCCAAGTCATAATTTATTAAAATTATTATGTTTTTACATACCATAAAGCATTAAATCAGTAAATCAAACCACCATCCAACCACCCTCCTGTCCATTCGTGATCTACTGATCTATTGATCTATTGATCTATTGATCTATTGATCTATTGATTCAAGTCATATTTTTTACTAAAATTGTCATGTTTTACATACCCTAAAGCAGTAAATCAGTAAATCAGTAAATCAGTAAATCAAACCACCATCCCGCCAAAATACTGTCCATCCATGATCTATTGATCTATTGATATATTAATCTATTGATCTGTTGATCTATTGATCTATTGATTCAAGTCATATATTTTACTAAAATTGTCATGTTTTACATACCCTAAATCAGTAAATTAGTAAATCAGTAAATCAAACCACCATCCCGCCAACCTACTATCCATCCATGATCCATTGATCTATTGATCTATTGATCTATTGATCTATTGATCTATTGATTCAAGTTACATTTTTACTAAAATTGTTATGTTTTACAAACCCTAAAGCAGTAAAGATGTTGGTATCTTTGATAGATTGGTCACTTTGATAAGGGATTTTGTTAGATAATACTGCTTTAGCTGTTGCTGATATGTTGGAAAAGTTGGGATACATTGAGTTTTGTATGTGTTGTTAGCTACTTTACCTTTGATAAGTATCGAACTTTGTGAATGTTAGCAGATTATTCATACGTGAGGTATGTTAGGTTTGTCGTTGTACATTATATTCTTAGTTCAGGTTATGATATGTTACCTTTATTGATGTGAAAACTTTGTTACCTTAACATATATTCGTTGATCTGTATGATAATTAGGTAAGGTTATGATAAATTTTTTTTTAAATATTACTATGTTAAGGTAAAAATACCAATGATATGTTATAGATACGTTTAAAAAAAGCGTGAACAGGTTACGTTCTCTATGCAATGTTAGTTACTTTACTGTTGTTAAGTATGATACTTTGTTAATGTTGACTGTTTATTCGAGCATAAGGTATGTTAGGTTTGTCGTTGTACATTATATTCTTAGTTCAGGTTATGCTATGTAAGCTTTATTAATGTTAAAACTTTGTTACGTTAGCATATATTCGTTGGTCAGTATATAAAGAACTTATTTTTATGTTATGTTATCCTATTCTCGAAATGTGACTTGAATCAATAGATTAATAGATCGATAGATCATAGAAGGGTGGTGGGGAGAGTGGGGAGGAGGGGTGGTTTGATTTACTGATTTACTGTTTTAGGATCAGTAAACTATTACACTTTACTATGATATTTTATTCAAAGAACTTATTTTTATGCTATGTCTGGATAAAACTTTGTTATATTTTCAATTATTCGTGGGAAATTATGATAGATAGGTGAGGTTATGATAAAATTTTGTTAAATATTACTATGTTAATGTAAAAACTTTGTTACGTTAGCATATATTCGTTGGTCTGTATGATAATTAGACAAGGTTATGATAAATTTTTGTTAAATATTACCATATTAATGTAAAATTAACATTGATATGTTAGAGATATGCTTGACAAAGTGTGAATAGGTTACTTTTTTTGTATGCTATGTTAGTTACTTTACTGCTGTTAAGTGTGGAACTTTGTTAATGTTAGCTGTTTATTCTTGCTTAAGGTGTGTTTGGGTTGTCGTTGTGCATTATATTCTTGGCTCAAGTGATGCTATGTAAGCTTTATTAATGTGAAAACTTTGTTACGTTAGCATATATGCGTTGATCAGTATGATAATTAGATAAGGTTATGATGAATTTTTGTTAAATATCACCATGTTAATGTAAAATTAACATTGATATGTTAGAGATATGCTTGACAAAGTGCGAATAGGTTACGTTTTTGTATGCTATGTTAGTTACTTTACTGTTGTTAAGTGTGGAGCTTTGTTAATGTTAGCTGTTTATTCGTGATTAAGTTGTGTTAGGTTTGTTGTTGTACATTATATTCTAGTTCCGATGATGCTATGTTAGTTTTATTAATGGGAAAACTTTGTTACGTTAGCATATATTCGTCTGATCAGCGTATAAAGAACTTGATTTTTATGTTATGTTTCTCCTAAATGATACTCAATATGTGCTTGAAACAATAGATCAATAGATCAATAGATCATGGTAAGGTGGAGGAGAGGTGGAGGGTAGGGGAGGGTGGTTTAACCTACTGATTTACTGATTTAGGGTATGTAAAACATGACAGTTTTAGTAAAAAACATGGCTTGAATCAATAGATCAATAAACCAATAGATCAATAGATTAATAGATCAATAGATTAATAGATCAATAGATCAATAGGTCAATAGATCAATAGATCAACATATCAATAGATCAAGAATGAACAGGAGGGTGCGGGGAGGGCAGTTGATTTACTGATTTACTGCTTTAGGGTTTGTAAAACATGACAATTTTAATAAAAATATGACTTGAATCAATAGATCAATAGATCAATAGATCAATAGATCAATAGATCAATAGATCATGGATGGACAGTAGGTTGGCGGGATGGTGGTTTGATTTACTGATTTACTGATTTAGGGTATGTAAAACATGAAAATTTTAGTAAAAAATATGACTTGAATCACTAGATCAATAGATCAATAGATCAATAGATCAATAGATCAATAGATCAATAGATGGACAGAATGTTGGCGGGATGGTGGTTTGATTTA
The DNA here is from genome assembly GCA_015478945.1 of Trachelipus rathkii. Classification (NCBI taxonomy): domain Eukaryota; kingdom Metazoa; phylum Arthropoda; class Malacostraca; order Isopoda; family Trachelipodidae; genus Trachelipus; species Trachelipus rathkii. Next base: position 3,462 of record JABUQX010023774.1, on the reverse strand, counting down.
CTGATTTACTGATTTACTGATTTAGGGTATTAAAAACGCAAATTTTCAGGTTATATACATAAAAAGCATGAAAAGTTTTAGTATAGACAATGTTTAAAGCAAATAAAACAAAAATAAATAAAAGTTTTTGTGTTATGTTATACAAAATATGACTTGAATCAATAGATCAATAGATCAATAGATCAATAGATCATTAGATCATTAGATCATGGGGGAGGGTGGATGGGGTGGATGGGGTGGGTGGTTTGATTTACTGATTTACTGATTTACTGCTTTAGGGTATGTAAAAATGCAAATTTTTTACGTTATAAACAAGAAAAGCATAAAAATTTTAGTACAAAACAAAATGTTTAAAGCAAATAAAACAAAAATAAATAAAAAATAAATAAAAATAATAAAAATTTGAAAATAAATTTAAAAAAAGATAAACACAAAGAATAAATGCAAAATAAAATTAGAAATAAAAAATAATAAAATTAAAAATAAATAAAAAATTAAACACAAAGTATAAATGTAAAATGAAACTTATAAAATAAAGTTTGAAAAATAAATTTAAATAAGTAAAATTGAAAATAAATAAATAAAAATAACATATTAAACAAAGTATAAATGTAAAATGAAACTTATAAAAAATAAAGTTTGAAAAATAAATTTAAATAAGTAAAATTAAAATAAATAAATAAAAAAAATAAAACAAATTAAAACAAAATAATTTCTTAAAATAAAAATTAAAAATAAATAAAATAATAAAAATTAAAATAAAAAAATAAAAATAAAAAATAAACATAAAGTATAAATGTAAAATGAAACTTATAAAAATAAAGTTTGAAAAATAAATTTAAATAAGTAAAATTAAAATAAATAAATAAAAAATAAAACAAATTAAAACAAAATAATTTCTTAAAATAAAATTAAAAATAAATAAAAATAATAAAAATTTAAATTGAAAAAAAAAAAAAATTAAACAAAATTTCTTAAAATAAAATTAAAAATAAATAAAAATAATAAAAATTTAAATTGAAAAAAATAAACAAAGAATAAATATAAAATGAAACATAAAATAAAACAACAATCGAATGTTTACAAACTCAAGACGGGCGGAGATGGGCTGCGGCCCACAGGCAGCGGGCGACTGACGGGGCTCGGGACTGAACTCAAACGCGTGGATGAGATCGCATACCATTAATGTGAAGCCATAAGCATCAAAACGCGGAAAAATGACTTGCAAACGTAGCTGGGTTACTGAAAGGATAACAGGTGTTAGGACTAACGTTGCTAAGGGAAGTATTTAAGCCTAATGATAAATATGAAGCCGTTGCTGTGGGGATTGTATTTAAGCCTAACGGTTAATGCCACATCCTTTGATTGAGACACATAGCTGAGATGGATAAAAGTGGCAAATGGTTGTAAAAAGGTTAAAAATGTATCGAAAAATTATAAAAATTTACCAATAAGCGGCTAGAATTAACAGGTAAACTAATGAAGTTATAGTAATAAGATTTTAAAAAGGATCAGGAAAGTATATGAGTAGTTGAAAGTGACTAAAAAAATGCAAAAATATATCAAAAAGGTTAGATATCCTAGAAAATTTACCAATAGGTAGCCAGAATTATATGAAAAATGATAGAAAAGGTTCAGAAAAGGCGCTGAGTAGTAGAAAGTTATTAAAAATATATACCTAAAATGATAAAAAATACCGAAAAAAGGGTTAAAAGTGATAAAAATCCTGAAATTTACCTAAAGGTTGCCGGATTTAGCAGGAAAAGCGCTAAGTAATGGTTCAGAAAAGTAGCTAAATATTAGAAAGTCATTAAAATATATACCAAGAATAATAAAAATGTCGAAAAAGGTTAAAAAGTGTTAAAATCCTGAAACTACCAGTAGGTTGCCAGAATTAGCAAAGTTAAGCGCTAGAAAAATGGACCAGGAAAGTAGCTGAGTATTAGAAAGTCTTTAAAATATATACCTAGAATGATAAAACGTCGAAAGAAAAGTTAAAAAGTGCTAAAATACTGAAATTTACTTATAGGTTGCCAGATTTAGCAGGAAAAGCGCTATATAATGTTCATGAAAGTAACTGAGTTGAAGAAAGTCGCTAAAAATATATACAAAAATGATAAAAATGCCGAAAAAAAAGATTATAATAAAAGGTTTAAGAAAGAACGTGAAATCATAACATAGCTGAATAGAATAAAAGGGGGTAGGGGGAGAACCTGGAGTGGTAGCGGGGTGAAAGTAACAAAAAACGTACACATACACCGGCACCCACACATACACACACAGGAAAAAGGGGCCCCCGGGGGCGGAGCTCCCCCATTAAAAACGCCAGACGTGAAAAGTATCCAGAAAGGTGGCTGAGTATTAAAAAGTCACTAAAAATACATATATGTGTGTCGGCAGGCTGCCAGATTTAGCCGTAAATCTAACACATGTCAGTTCCGTACTATATACTACTTATATATATATATATATACAGTGGCGTATCAGGATTTTTCAGGTTGGACAAAATCATTTCATATATATAATAATATATATGTATAATATATATAATATATAATAATATATATATATAACTATATTATATATAATAATAATAATATATAATAATATAATATATATATAATAGATATATAATAATATATATATAATATAATATATAATATAACATATTTGTATATATAATATGTATATATATATATATATGTATATAATAATAATAATAATATACACATATATAATAATAATAATAATAATAATAATAATAATATATACTCTTTATAACTTTTACATAGAACAACATAATATATATATATATATGTATAATAACAATATAATATATATATATATAATAATATATATATAATAATATATATATATATATATATATATATATATATATACATGTATTAATATATATATATGTATAACCAATAATAATAATATGTATAACTTAGAAAGTAATAAACTATAACTGCTATATAACTAACATAATATATATATATATATATATATATATATATATATATATATATTTGCTATATATATATAACTCTTCTTATACTATATATATATAGCTATATATATATATATATATATATATATATATATATATATATATATACTATATATATATATATATATATATATATATATTATATATATAATATATATATATAATATATATATATATATATATATATATAAAATGGAAAGGACAAATAGTAAATTTAAGAAAAACCTGGATTTTTTTCTCTTCATGTGTAAAGTCATTTTACCTAAATTGTTAAATTTAATTGCAGGGCATGAGAGTGAACAAAGTCCGAGATAACATCTTCAGTTTTTATATCAATATTTCAATATATGTAGAGGAGGGCAAGTCAGTCAAGTCTTTCATCTCAATAGTATTTCTCAAGTAGGTTTCAAGTTATAATGTTGAAAAGCTTCTTTCTACTGAAACAGTAG
>JABUQX010023773.1:0-21008 GCA_015478945.1 Trachelipus rathkii | reverse complement strand
CTATAGTATATTATAGTATATCATATTATATAATATATATATATAATATTATATATTAACTATATAGATTATATATATATATATAAATAGTTGAATAGAGGTTAGTATTTATATACTATATATATATATATATGAAGACTATATTATTACAATATAGTATAATAGTTACTAATATTTATTAATACAATTACTTATAATATGATATATATAAATATATAATATAGTATAATTATAATATATATATATATATATATATATATAATATATTATATATATATAGTATATATATAATATATATATTATATATATAGTATATATTAGTGATATATATATTATAAGTAATATATATATATATATATACGGAGATTTATATTTGTTCTTATCTATCCTGTTTATATTATATGAAGGTATATAAACGGCTGTGGCGATTAGTATATATTATATTCGACCTGAGTCCAGGCGGGAAAGAGAGGTGTTTTCGCTGCGCGAGATTTTCCGTGAAGAGCTGGATTGGGGAAGGCATTTCTTGCCGCGCTCGACAAGGGCGATCCTATGGGCCGCCCACGGTAAGAAGTTTGCCCCCTCGGTCCAAAAATCCGACTTTATTATTATATATATTATATATATCTATATATATATATATATATAATTATATATATATATATCATATATAATATATAATATATATATATATATATATATAATATATATATATATATATATATATATTATATATATATATATATATATTATATATATATATATATATAATATATAAGTATATGACATTAAACATTTTCTGATCCAAACATTCATGAAACTTATATGAAATGTTTAATTTGAGCTCTAAAGAAGAAGGAACGTAAAAAAAATAATAAACTCGAAAAATGACCAATCTGAAAAATTAATTATAAAAATAGTCCCCAATTTGATACTCATAACGTACAGTTAAATATTACTACTTCTTCCCAGAGTTGCATAAGCTGTCAGATGCTTATTTTTTTAATTTTTTTTTATGCTTATGATGTTGAAGAGATATTTTATTATTTTCGTACCACTCACCAGGATAGAGGTACGGGGGAGCGGAGCTCATAGATGAAATGTTCGAATGTGCCCTTTCATTGGTATCTTCAAATTCGTTTTTATTCATTATATATTTATATATTATAATATTAATATATATATACTATATATATATATATATATATATATATAAATATTATATAATATATATATATATATTATATAATTTATATATAATATATATATATATATATATATATATATATATATATATATTACAGTAAACACCACCGCTCACGGGCAGAGCCCTAATCTAGGAGGGGTTTGCTCAATTTTTAAATCTGGGTAAGACGGTGCCAAGAAGAGAATAGCTCAAACTCGCACGACCGACCAGTGACGAACCTGGGTCTCTCGCTTAGTTGGGCGAGTGCTCTACCGCTGAGCTACCAGACGCTATTTTGGTGCTTGATCCATTCCTTCTTGACCTATACGAGTCGACTCCGCCCGCCGAATGTCCATTCTTCTTATAATAAATAACTATATCCATTAATGTTGGTCCATTTATTATACTTAACTTTTATTATATCAAAATGAACCAAGAATTAAATTTTTTGCTCCTCCGTTAATTAAAATAGATTGTAATTTTGTTGAAATTAAAAAAAATATATATATATTTGTAATTCCTTTTTCTAAAAGGTTTTTGCACAATCTGATCAAATGTTCTCTCAGAAACGTCTCCTTCCCCAGCACTCAAAGTTTCAATCCCTCGTTGCCAGCTCTTGTGTTTCTAGCAGAGCTGGGCGTGACTTTAACTTTTTTAGGTACGACTTCGACTTTGCGACTTTACCGTCGGACCTCGTACGACTGCGACTTTTCGCCAGTGCGTCTCCGCTAAATTGCAAAATAAACTTTACCACGATAACAAAAGCATGCTTTTATAAGGCAGAAAAACACATTTATTCATTTTTTAAAATTTTTTTGATAAAGCATCCCTATTTTTTATAATTTCTTTATTATGCTGTGCAACTGAGAGTTTATATGCACTATCCAATTGAGTAGCAATATTCACTTTGCCCATCATATGTAAATCAATCATGTTATTTTTGTGTTTGGTCGAATTCCGATGTTTCCTAATTTTGTCTTGTAAATGCTTCAAGTCAGTTACACCACCTCTAGTCCATACTGGATCACCGCCAAACAATATGCACGGAAAACAGAACAATGCATTTTTCTCATCACAGCCGCAAATCCAATTATATTTTTCATACACACTACTATGAAAATGTCGTGTGAATGTTTTTTTTGTTATTATTATTATTATTATTTGTTTATAACTTCTCTGTTCAATAGATAAAATTGGAGTAGGCCTCCCTTTTTCTTTTATATTTATTTTCTCACTGATTGTTAACTGAGAAAATTTCGTCTTGTAAATATTTAACCGAATTCATCTAAAAAGACATAATTTAGAAGATATATATATATATATATATATATATATATATATATATATATATATATATATATATATATATATATATATATATATATATATATATATATATATATATATATATATATAAGTTGATAAAAGTAAGAATAAAGTTGGATATTAAACAAAGCCTTGAGGAACATCACAATTAACAGGAAAGGAGGAAGAGGTCACTCCATCAACGAGTGCTGATATGAAGTGATCAGAGAGAAAACTTGATAAAAGTAAGCAAAGAGGAGGAAACCCAAATGAAGGGAGCTTAGAGAGCAATGACGCGTGACATACACGGTCGAAAGCTTTCGATATATCAAGCGCCACCACATAGACTCTCCATGGTCCCTAAATGCAGAAGACCCCATGTCAGTGAGATAGGAAAGTATGTAACCAGTTGACCTCGAGCGGCGAAAGTCATGTTGACGATCTGAAAGAAGGGAATAAGACTCCATATGATCCAGGAAATGAGGGATAAGGAAAGTTTTAAAGATTTTAGACAGAATACAGATGAAAGCTATAGGACGATAGTTTGAAGAATCAGAGCGGCTATCCTTTTTCGGGATAGGCTGAATATATGCGCACTTCTAACATTGAGGAAAACTATAAATATTAAGGCATAGAGAGTAGGCTTGAACAAGGATAGGCGCCAGTTCATCTTCACATTCCCTTAGAACACGGGGAGGAATGCCATCCGGACCACTGGCTTTCATAACTCCTGACATTCATAGATATCAGGATCTTATACACCTGATCGCGTGTCATCGTAGGTAGAGACATGGGATACCCGAGAGGGAAAGGAGTAGGAGAAGGGATACCAGAATCGTAGAGGGTGAAATTAGAGGAAAAAAGGAGGCCTATGAGATTGGTCTTTGCAGAAGGAGAGTTAACTACAGATCCATCAGAGCGAATAAGTGGAAGAAAGGCAGATTTCAAAAGTTGTTACAGATGTTTTTGGCTAGAAATTTTTATCAGTAGGAGAACGAAGCAGGTTGGCACACTTTCTTTTAGTGAAAGTGCTCTTTACTTGTCGAATAATATCTCTAGCGGTTCCGAGCAGAATAGAAATTAGGAAGAGTAATGGGAGAATGAGAGTTTTTCCATGCCGGATAGACGATGTCTCTCTCTTGAATGGCTCGAGAGCAAACTCCAATGAACCATGGAATTTTGGAAGAAAAAGATTTAGTTGAACATGGAATGGACCTGCTTATTCCCTCTGTGATTACGGCCCCTACCTTTTCAGCAGAGATCGAAATGTCCTCCGAGTCAAATCATGATTTAATTCAAGAATAGTAAGCAAAGATGCAACGCAATGCATCCCAATTAGCCAGATTTAAATGCCAGAAAGTACGCTTAGGACATGGTGGAGCTTCTGAAGAGAAAGTATTGAAATTAAGAGCTGCGAGATTGTGGCCAGAGTTACCGATTGGAGGGAAATAGTGTATTTATATCGAGGAGTAGTGGTGAAGCATAAGTCAAGCGTGTTCAAGAATTGATTTGTTCGATCTGGGATGTGTGTTTCTAGGATTAGCTGTTCCAGATAGTTGAGAATACTGAATGTTGTGGCCTCCTTCGAACCTGCATCAGTATGAGAGGAGCCCAATCACTCAGTATAGTGTACGTTGAAATCTCCTAAATAGAGGACCTCAGCATTTGGACTGAAAGAAGTAACAGTTTCATGAGAAGTAGTAAGAAAGTCAAAAAAGGCTTGAAAATCTCCGTTAGGGGAGCAGTAACAGAAATACAAGATAATGGTAGTAGTAGGGAGAAAGATTTTAAGCCATAAAACATCGAGGTTAGGAGATTGAAGGTTCTCAAGGCATGTTATAGGAGTATTAATTTTTATATAGACACATACTCCACCATTCAGTCGGAAATTGCAAATTAAGTTATAGTTGGATATATTAAGTTTGTTTGAGAAAGAATCCCAATCTGGCTGGGTCTCAGCCAATAATAAAATGTTAGGTTGAGAATTAGAAAGGTGATATTCCACAGATTCATAAACACGCAGGCCACGGACGTTGGCAAAGTCAATAGAGAACCCCCACTCCAACCTCTTCATCGTCCAGTCATTAAAACTACAATAAACGCAAACAAACCTTAAAACCCCCAAGCACAAAATTTAAACAAACAAAATCAGATATAAATAAATGAGCAAATAACAGAGGGACAAAATAAATATTGATAAATTCACGTTACTAAAAAAAAAATAATAATAATTAATTTACTCCGTAACAGTAAACCGCCAAAACCAAATTTTAAAATAATAAAAATAATAATAATAATAATAATAATAATAATAATAATAATAATAATAATAATAATAATAATAATAATAATAATAATAATAATAATAAACTTTAAATTATTTTAAATCAGGTAAATTTGAAACACAAACAAAAGTAACCTAGTGCTAAAAACTAATTTGACTAACTATACTAATTTAACTAATTAAATTTAATTAGAAACTACATGTTGAAAATAAATGTAACACCCATCTTAAAAACCAACTAACAAGCAAGCTGTTATAAACTATATATATATATATATAAATAAATTATATATATATATATATATATAATATATATATATATATATATATATATATATATATATTATAATTAAAATGAAATATTTATCCTTATGTCATGATAAGCTAGCGGTTTCTTCAGTTATAAGAACTATATTATTTAAAATTAATAAAACGGCAAAGCATTTTAGTAAACGCAAACACACTTATTAGGGGATGAAACTAATCAATAAATGAAATACTTACACAAATTATGTGTATGTATGTATGTATGTATGTATGTATGTATGTATGTATATATGTATGCATTTTCGGTTGATGGCGTAGCCACACCTCTTTGAGGTTTATAAAATCTCATAGAGGTGTGGGACCAGTGTATTCGAACTCAGCACCCTTCATTACATATGGTATGATGTAACGTTCATTATGTATGTATGTATGTATGTATGTATGTATGTATGTATGTATGTATGTATGTATGTATGTATGTAGTTGTTATGTATGTATGCATAATAATTTTAATAATAATAATAAAATCAAAAATACTTTTTTCCGTCCATGATATTTATTACATAGTAGTTATCAATAAAAAAAAAAATATTAATTTAATAATAAAAAAAATACAATGACGAGAAATGGGTTTCTGAAGAATCGTTTTCTTCGCTTTAGACCAAGAGGTATTTACGTTTTCATGTTCAAATTTATATTTAAATAGAGAAATTATGAAGGAAATCAGCTTATATAATGTGAATAAACTAACAATAATGAGCTTTTTAAATTCTTTAAGAATCATAATAAATAATATAATAAATAATTAATAATAATAATATTATAATAATATAATAATAATAATAATAATAATAATAATAATAATAATAATAATAATAATAATAAAAATAATAATAATAATAATAATAATAATAATAATAATTGTAAAAGTAGGTAATAATAATAATAATAATAATAATAATAATAATAATAATAATAATAATAATAATAATAATAATAATAATAATAATAATAATAATAATAATAATAATAATAATAATAATAATAATAATAATAATAATACATAAAATAGTACAAGCAATATCAATACTACTATTACTATTAATTATGATCATATCAAATTCAAAAAATACACTACATTATAATATATTATAATTACTCTTAAGAGTAATTTCATCTGTACAGATAATAATAATAATAATAATAATAATAATAATAATAATAATAATAATAATAATAATAATAATAATAATAATAATAATAATAATAATAATAATAATAATAATAATAATAATAATAATAATAATAATAAAATAATAATAATAATAATAATAATAATAATAATAATAATAATAATAAAAATAAAAATAATATTACCACTACTACCGCTACTACTACTAATATTACTACTACTAGCTACTAACTACTACTACTATAATAATAATAATAATAATAATAATAATAATAATAATAATAATAATAATTAATAATAATAATAATAATAATAATAATAATAATAATAATGGCATCCAACCTCACCATATTCCGAGAATTTTCATTCCGTGAATCTGGATGGAGTGTATTTGAAAGATACGCCAAGGAAAGCAAGAGGTACAGTTTCGTTTCATTTCTTTGTTGAGGATTTTCGATAAGTTGTTTCCTCTTACACCCTAGCACACACTCTTACACTTTAACATACACTCATATACCCTAACATACACTCTTACACCTTAACATACACTATTACACCCTAACATGAACTCTTATACACTAACATAAACTCTTACACCCTAACATACACTCTTACGTCCTAACATAAACTCTTATACCATAACATACACTCTTACACCCTAACATAAACTCTTGCACCCTAACACACTCTTACACCCTAAAATAAACTCTTACACCCTAACACACTCTTACACCCTAACATAAACTCTTTCACCCTAACATAAACTCTTACACCATAACATACACTCTTTCACCCTAACATACACTCTTACACCCCGACATAAATAAATGTTGTTTTTCTCGACATTCGTGAAGCTCTTGAAATCGTATGAAGGAGGTTTGATGCTTTTTGAAATATGGCATTTATGCAATGATGAGTTTGCCGAAATTTTAGCAAACATTTCTCTGCTTCTTCATAAGATTTATCTACCGGTTCGCTTCTCTGTTTAATTAAACAGAAAAAAAAGTTAGCTGCCGGTTTGCTATCTTGAAAATGCTTAAAAGTACCGGTTCAACGAGCTGGCTTCAGTACACCATTGCATATATGTCATGTAGCTAAAACAGGGCCAATTAACATTCGTACGACTTCAAAAACTTGACAAATGTCATCAAACAGAAACTGATATACTTGTTATATTATTATTTATATATTACTTAATTCATATATTATTTAATTAATATATCTCATTATTATTATATATCTATTATTCATTAATATTTTATATCATTACTTATTTATAAAAAAGCGGATTGTGCAATAATTTAAATATCATGCCTAAATATATGTTCTCTGAAAACACTATATATATATAGAAGACTAAACAATGTATTTTATATTTTCTCACATAGAAACAGGCATAATTTTACCCTGATCACTTTCGGGCTTCTACAAACATAGACAAGATACATTTCAAAAGGCAATAATCATTTTGAACAGATTTTAATGCACTTAAATCCATCTATCCAATAAAATCTCACGTGATTGGAATATTCTTGGACCTTTCATTCAGTAAGCATTACTGTACGATAAACGACATATTAGGCAAAAATCTAATAGATACATGAATTAGACTGGAATTGACATATAATTAACCTGCACACAGATATGTATTCAAAATAACAGAACTTATCTTCTTTTAAATCAGTCTCCAACATCATCTTCATATCGCCCCACAAGAAGGTGCCACAAGGACTAGCGTTAACTTCAGGCACCACATAATATTAATTCATCCATAACTGATAGACTTGAGACATTGTTACTAATTAATTAATGACGCGCAAACACAATGAATTGTCGGTCCAAGACTAACACATTGTAAAACCTAGCAAATGACTTTTCAGAATAGACTGACACTTGGTTTACCATTGCAGTAAACCACGTCCGTGGAATCCATTTGAGAGTTTTTGCCTCTATCTTTAATTGAACACAAACAAAAAACCATACGATAAATATCTGCGACAATAGGTGAAATTTAACTACGTTGTTATCTGCATAAAAATACACGTAAAGAACAATAAACATCTTAGGATAAATTAGTATAACGTCTTACTTTTTCTGCTAACAGAACAAAACTCCTCAAGAAAACAACATAGCACCATCATCCCACAAAACATAGCCCAATACCCCTAAGTACCACATACAAACACCGCATAACGGAGACACCGACAACAACCATAACAACATAGGCACAAATCATCACCTCAGCCAATACCAGCAGAACAGCATATCCTACAACCGACAATTCACTTATTAGGTAACAATATACAGATTAAATGAATACTAAACATAATAATCTGAGATATAACAAAGTAACCTTGCCGCGCTATCACAACAACACCATATCACAGCCTGCCTATGCATACAACTTACTATCAGACTTACGCGTCAGCATATAGTCACAGAGAGCAAAAGAACTCAGGACTCACTACCCCAGACAAACAGCCGTGAACCAACAGGCAAGCGACCGACCACACAATGAACCAAACGAGGTACACAAGACGTCACAAGCCCCATTCGGAGACCAGCAGAACAACAAAGAGAAATAACCTTCGCCAATGGCGCCACGCTAATCAACCGTACTGTTTACACACTCTATTCCTGTGTTTTAACAACACAACAACAGAACAGCGTCAACAACATCCCAAATCTCAACTAACGAAAAAGAAGACCAACTAACAACTCCACAACAAAACAACTACCAACTTTCACAACAACGTTGTTTAAAAGCGTACTTATGTAACATTTTTATTTTCTTTTCCTGTTACAAATCGGAGCATTATGACAAGCAAACTATGAATAGTGAGAGAACAGAGCAACAACTTATATACTCTAACGCAGCTGAACTAAACACTCATTCTGATCATACGACTCTACAAATGTGAGCTGTCTTGCCCGCAAATATCGAGCGCCCTTATTGTAGATAATGTATTCCACGTACTCGCCCGCTGCTGGAGAAATTCCTATGATATTTCGGTCTCAGTCTATACTCGATGGGGATGCTCGTGAACAGAGTTCTTTAGCATCGACGGGACTTCTTCAGTTTGGAATATCTCTGGGCTTCACTTTCCAACAGAGCTCAAATCGATGATGAATAACAATAAACTATGAATAACACATAAAATAATAATTAAATCCACATATAATAATATAATAATAATACATAATTCAAGTAATAATATAATAATAATAATAATAATCAATAATAAAGTAATAATAAATAATAATCAAATAATAATTATAATAATAATATAATACATCATATAATAATACATAATAATAATAACATAATCAATAAAATAATAATAATATAATAATACATATAATAAATAATATCAATAATAATTACATAATAATACATAATAATACTGAATAATAATAATAATATACTCATAATAATAATACATTAAAATAATATATTACATCTATATAATAATAATATATAATATCAATATATTAAAAAATATACACTAAAATAATAATAATACATCAAAATAATAAACCCAATGAAATACAAACAGCTAAGTAATGGTTTAGAGAATATATGTGTTAGGTTGTTCAAAAGACCAACCTCTATAGGAGTTTAATATTAGACTATCAATGAAATATTATGGATATAGTGGACAACTCGATAGTTATATTAGTTAGTGTGTATTTCATATAAGATTAGATTATTATACTGATCAGGAGATTATATTGATCAGATAAACAGATGCGTAAGAAACTTGAGCTTTAAAGTACATAGAATAATATTGATTTTTTTTATTCTATAGAATTGTAGGTATTCTGCAATTTTAAACAAATGGAGCAACAACGTAATATAATATGTAGCATAATATGTATTATAATATAATTTGTCAATATAATATGATTTCAAGCTGCACTATATAATAATAAGAATAAGTAGCTAATTGAGTTTAGTATTTCTCATATAGGGATAAATTAATTGATCCATAGCATATACCTTAAATATTCATACATAATAGGACATTAGTATCAAGCTCACCAATGAAACATCTAATGATGTAGATACTCTTATATAACATTAGATAACTATGAGATTGGATAGTAATGAAGAGAGAGGAGAGAGAGAGAGAATATAATAAGTGAAGAGGAGAAGTAAGCATTTTGATCTGACGCATTAGCTTGGAAAAGAATAGAAGAATGAATGAATTGGAGAGAAGATGAGTACTGGAGAGCATTTAGCGGAGATGCACATAATAGTTTATGATAGATGATAGAATGATGATTCATGTAGTAACTGATATATGTATAGCATAGAATAGATTACATGATAATATAGTATATATATATGATAGAATAGAGATGAGTATGAAGTAATAGAATGGATAATCCCCAGAATATAAGGTTTATTAAAATGAGATTATGACAAAGCTGTTTACAAAATTGAATATGAACAGCCGTTGGGAATTGCCGCTCTAGCTTATTTTCGGAATTCTTACAAATCTATAAGATTAGATTCATTGAGTATTTTCGCTCGTGATCAGAGTAGGTTAGAAGGAATGTGATCCTATTAATATACATATATAAATTAAATTATAAATAATCATCCATTATGCTTACGCATAATAATATATATATATATATTATATATAATATATATATATATTATATAATATTTATATATATATTAATATATATCTATATATATTATATATTATATATATATATAATATTAATATTATATATATATATATATAATATACTGTTAATATAATTTATATATATATATATAATATAATATATATATATTAATTATATTATATACAAATAGAACAAACCTACTCAAACTCTCGATATAAAATTAATCATTATTACGTAATCTAATTACAATAAAATCCATATATCCTCACTTACACCGAGTTCATACTAAACCAACTCATAAAACCTACTAAAATCAAACAATACGTATATTACATATATACTCAGGATATAAACTATAACAACTGAACTACTACATCCAAACGTCACATCCATCACATAATATATATACTACCTAATAATGGAACACAACTAAACTAGCACCAAGATAACTAAAACCCAACACACCAATACACAATAAATATAGAAGTGAAATATAGAATTAGCATCTTATATTGGGAGTTCGTGGATTTAATTGCGAAATGAATATTGAATATTCCGTGCGATACTCACCGCACTAGCGAATGTGAGTTATACTATATCATTAAGATAAGAAATAAAGCTCTATACTGATAATCCTATGAACTGGAATAGCGTAAAATCTGAACAAATTAGGTTGCCAAAATAAAAGTGACAAGAAATCAACTAACTCCAGAATATATCACATCCAACTCGTCACTCTAAACAACAACCACAACATACAAAGACGAAGTAATATATAACCTACCTACGTAACCATCCACTGATGATATATCCAGCATAATACTGAACTAATAATACAAACAATAACTAACCCACACAATGTGATCCGATGAGACAAAAACCAGAACACATATACCACCAAAATAGACCACGTCACCACCAGATATTGAACCACCAACATACTCTATCCAAACTTACAGAAAACAACATAGACTCAGAGGTTATATTACTCCGATAACCTCACAGCCCCTATTATACGATATGTATAGTCTATATGTGTATATATTAGGCGCTACTTCTGCTCATGTTGTGCTCTTCTTGTTTCTCTCTACTCATACTTCATACTTCTTCTCCTCGCTCTCATTATGACTAAATGAGTTAATATCAATCATGATCAATCGGTGAGCAGTTATACAATCTTGTTATTGTTACGTTCTTATGATAATTGCACAGTGGACGTATCGTAGACACCTACATAAGTATCGAGCTCCTTTATGCGTCGGCATTAGTTGACTAAATTTTGGGTGGCTTGGCCGTGGTTACGGCCTTCTGTAATGGATCAGGAAAAGTATTGATTGATTTGATTGTAGGTCGAAATCGTCGAATTGATTGACCTTCATAGAATTTGAAGGATATGATTGTGATGAAAGTGTGTGAAAAGAGATAGGTGGCTGGTTAACTAGATTCTAATGAGGTGTAGTGTAGTTGGTATAGGTCTATCGGATTTGGTGTTTGAGTCTCACATGGTTCGCGCTCTTAATATTTTGATGGTTTAAAATGGCTTGTGAAGGGTGAAACGGTGTGTAATCCGCTCGATGAAGAGATGAGAGCTTTGAAGAGAGGCAAGCGCCACGAAGTTTGTGAGAGAGACGCCACGATGTTGTGGTGAGGCGCTGAGGCAAGCCCGTGGCCGCTATATATGGTGTTGGGTAGTGTGAAAGTAGGGTTGGACCTGCGATGAAATAATAATTTAATAAGAATGTGACGATAGTTGATGGAGTAGCGTGCGAGACTCTATACTATGATGAGGTACAAATCTCCTTGCGTGATTAAGTTTTTGTGTATCGTTGACGCCGAATTCTGACAAGTTATCCGTGGAGAAAAAGATTGAAGGGACAGAGGTCCCCGGGATGTTTGCACCTTAGGTCATTATCAAGCAGTATGATGTAAGAAAGGATTATGTCTTTCACTGTTTGCAAATTTATATACTACGAATACCAGCAATTTTTGGGTTCTTTTTAGATGCTGAAGGAGAGTCCGCTCTCTATGGAAGGAATGCAGACTTTCAGTAGGATGAAACGTTGAAGTTAACAGGCAATGAGAAAACTGTTAAACAAAATTCTGAAATAACACAAGAGTGTATAGAATATATATACCAAAGAAACTGTAGAGATTATATATGGAAGAAAGTGTAGAGACTATATACTGAGGAAAGAGTATAGATGAGAAAGAACTGTGACTATATGCTGAGAAACGTGATATAATGAGCTTAGAGGTGAGGTGGAGATGGCTTGGATACAAATTAAAGAATCCTACGTTTTAGTGGTGATAATACAAACGGTGCACTATGTGCTTTTCAATTGAAGTTGTAAATACACCGTGAGCGCACGTGATACAATCGGACGATGGCTACAACGATATGGACTCATATGAATGCGATCAATAGAGTCAGATCTCTCTCTATAAGTGTACGATATATGTGTAGGAGACTACAGTTTATGAAGGTGTGTACACTTCACTGAGTTGCTGAGAATAATTCTGAAATGTTAGGAGAAAAGGAAGAGAGAGATAGCTTGTTTTATATCTTGGATCTCACTTTAATATAGGACGTTCTGTATAGACGCGATATAGTGTGTTCGTCTGATGAAAAAGGAAAATTGCAAGGCGTGTAATGACAATAGATTGATAAGGCGCAACATTAGTTTGATTATTATGCAGCACTTACGGAGTTTTGTGTTGTGGCTCGAATGATATGTGGACAAGAGACATACACGGCCTTCGTTAGGAATTGAAGAGGTAAGGGTGTGTTATACTATCAGATGTCAAGATATCTTGAGGTTTGGTCCGTTGTGTGCTTGTGTGTTAATCTGGATAGACGTTGTGTAGATCCTAAGGGAGAAGTTAGATATTTAGAGATACAAGCCTAGCATTTGAATGTCTCGATGAAGGTTCGTGATGATTAGATAGACTGAATTCGTTGGAGCAAAATATTTTCGGTGCAAGTAGAATGGTGAATGCTCGAAGAGGTTAGGAGGGGAGTAAGGAGAATTTTCGTCTAGAAGCGTCTCTAAAGCTGTAAGGTCATTTTTTATTCCAATAAGTTATTTGCGCAAGGATCCTCCATAACCCCCCAAAAGATGAAGGTGGATGATGTGGATGAGGGGATATAGTGTATACCCCTCTTGACATTTCCGCGACTACTTTTGAAGTGGGCCAATTTTTAAACAATTGTTAAATCTGTAATTCTTCAAATAGAACACGCTCTGAGTAAAGAAAGAAGGAAAAAGTGTTTGCTGGACATACTTACAGATACTCCTGAGTGGAAGGGATACAGGCTGTTGAATATATCTTAATAACCATTGAAAACAGAACTGAAACGGAATGTTTTAGCCCATCCTAGCACTCTATGCCCAATAGGGCGGGATTACTTCCTTTCAGTCATCTCCTGCGTCTTTCCCCATAAAACTATATTAACATTAGAAAGATCACATAAAATGCATTGTGGTTTTCATTTTAAAAAAATAAATAAATAAATACAATACATTAATAGTATTTGTTACGCTTGAGTGATAAGAATTAATTTTGCAAGATTTTCAACTTATTATCCATCATTTATTTTATTTTTATCCAAGCATCTTCTATTCTAATTAACGAATCCTCTCAAGTAGTTTTGATAATTCTTTTAACTAATAGGTTATTTTTTAATGAGTACAAAATAGCGCAGTGTAATTGGGGATAGTGGTATTGTGAGTTATATGAGTTGGATAGGAACAGTTTTATTTCTCGCGCACTTTTCAATATGATGGATTGTCCATCATTTTACTATATATATTTTATCAAGATCTTCATTATTACTAATAGACGAACCGTCTCACGCTATGTTTTGCATGTGTATAATTTTAAAACAAGTATTCAGCTCTTCTCTAATCCTTTCTTTTTTTGTACACTCTCTTGATATAAAAAAATGACTTACAAACCTTTAGAAAAACCTCGCACATCACTACCTATAGTGGCACTTCTGCTCGTCAACCACTGCCCACACTAACTCTTCCTATTGCTCTTAAGACATTTCCTTTTACTGGACTCAAACAACTTTCCAATACGGCTCCTCCCGCAGATCGGTCCAGAATTAACACAGCACACTCACCATTTACCACATTTTGTATGCTATAACTGTCACTCCATTTATTACTATTAGCCTTCCTTGATGGATCAGCTGAACATTTCGAAATGTTTTGACACAACGTTTAATTCCTAACTTTCCTCATTCTATATATTTCTCTGCATTTTAATATACATACATTGCACATCTGTAGAATTCAACAATATAGGGTTTTCATCATTTAATGTTCTTAACTCAGGACTTAGTCCTTTTGTATTCCCAAAGGATTTTAATTGTACAGGCCACCTTCCACCATCATAAATACCTTACAGTTCCCCTCATCTTCCTTTCCTTTATACAACATACAGTAAAGATTTAAAATATTTAATCGAAATATTTGTTACTAATATGATTCCCACTCTAACAATGACTAATATCACAGCACAGACACTCTCGCCTCAACTAACACAACATACAGCAATACTCCTAACTCCTACTCTACACTCTACTCTCTCAAAAACCCCTGACCTTACAATGACACAGGGCAAAACAATACGCGCAAATTCTCAATATCTATATTTCTACCAGTTCCGCTCACACAAAAATACATCACCAGTGTACAATAGAAGTGCACCCTCCCTCTTCTATCAATTTTTCACAGGGTTGCAACACTTTACCTACCAAACCTACCTCTATTCTTTCTCACCCCATCCATAAAACTAATTTAATAGCGAGGAGACTTTTAACAAATCCCTTTGCCTCACTTCACAATTAATATATAAAGCCAAGTAGAAGCAAACTCCATTTATTCTAGCACACGCTTCACTATCATCAAACATTACTTTTGTTCCATTCAGAAGCAACGACAACACAAATTCTATACCGGCCAAGAGCTCAACTATTAATTCTGGACCATACGCACTTGCAATTCCATAGAACGTTAATAACAATTTATTCTTCTTCCCTTTCATTTATTAACTATTATATATTCAATGCGAAAAATAATTGATCAACACATATATTCTACATTTCTAATTTGCACCTTTCTTCACCAATCAGTCCCTCAGTCCAAATCGTTTGAGCTTTTTCTACAACAAATACCAGCATACAAATATATCTTCCTACAAACACTCAATAACATATTCACCTATAGTTCCTGCAGTTTTATCCCATAATAATATATATATATATATATATATATAATATATATATTATATATATAATATAATATTTATATCTATATATTATATATATATAATATATTATATATATAATATATAAATATATATATATTATTATATAATAATATAGCTCTATAACAGATGATATATTTTTGGGGGGAATGGTGATTGTTTTTATTTATTTAATTATACACGATACATTATTCCTCTCAAATAATACAATAATATATATATATATAATATATTATATAATATATATATATATATTTAGTATAATTATATTTATATATATATTATATATATATATTATAATAAATATCTTATATATAATGAGAATTACTCTCTAGAAGTAAGGTCGGAACGTGATATATCGATATAGGATGCTCATTATTTATAATAAATTCTTCATCTTGATATCATTTAATGTCCTGTATTTGTTTATAAATTATATTTATATAGTCTATAACTTATCTGCACATATAAATATGATTTGTTGCATTCACCTCATGCTTTTCAGACTACTTTAATTGTTTTCTTCTTATTTTTTTTTCCAATAGACCACGCAGAAAGCATTTTCCCCTCTCCCCCACGTAAACTAATCTTAGTTGAAGGTTTGTGTCTTTATTTACCATTAGAATGAATTTCCTGGTGTTTACATCAGGTTTTCACCTCTCATGATTTTAAGTAGGATATTGTATCATCTAGCCGAATTAACATGGTTAGTATCTCAACTCTTCAATTTGGTTGGGAAGAACTCTCAAAATTTTCAAAAAACTCATTTCTGATACACTTCCCATATGATCGGTGGTCTCTTTTCCTTTTTATTTTTTATTAAAAATAACTTTTACACTCTACCGTATAGTATGTGACCTTCATGAAGGCTCTTCTCACTAACCTCCTTTGAGGATGCCTGGCATTTCGGTTTCATACCTTATTTTCCCAGTCCTCTGGCTACATTGCGTAATTCACCTTTACAAAAGACCCCTGGCTGATTATATCCCTACCTTCATTCAACATCCAGATGAGCGACACAATCGCGACTGCACAGTTATGGCAATCCCAATTCAATCCTATTGCTCTCCGATTATATTCCAATATTCAGTTAAATTTAAGAATACTTCTCTTTTCTACTACTCTTTCTTATTAGCCCTGTATATATATTTAATTTATGCGTTTCCTATTTCCTGATCTCTTTATATTATACCTTGATCACATTATTAACCTTAATCGGCTTACTATAGGTTGAATTGTAATATGGATTCAGTCTGTTTGATTATGGTTTACATTCTATATATATTTTTCAGATATCGCTTAATGTTATATGTTTCCATTTTATTTATCAGGTGTATGGCGCGATTCTTATCTTATAAAGCGGAAGTAATATTCAGATGGATACTAGATGATGTATTAGGGATCTATATGATGACCTTCATTTATTTTACTGATTCAGAATGTATGAATCGGTCAGCCTGATTGCTGAGCGACTCATCTGAGCATGTGAAGACGATAGAGGACCAGCGCATGTACTCTGACTGAACTTCGTACTCAATCTCTCCGTGACGATAATATATGTGAGTTTTCATCATTCTTTTATGTTATTAAGATTTGTAATCAGTTATCAGTATATAACTGTTAACATCATTTTCGAGCTGAATATGATTATACTAAGTGTCGTCGTAATCTATCCTCAACAAATGACAACAAAGGCTCACCCGAACTCTACATGCAATTTAATTTCGATCCACATCATTGATCTCCATCTAAGACGATAGATCCCATCAATTACACAATACATCCAACCACTAACCTTCTATACAATACCAGCATCAAATATTGATTGTATAAACCGTATCTGTGCTTAGAAATTTGAGTATTCTCATTATATATGCCATAATATTATATTACCGTAATATTCATAACTTATGCAGTTAGAACTACAATAAAACCTCTAATATATACGATCCTCACCTACCAATTGATATATTGAGCAATTATCTTTTGATTTCTCGCATTTATTATTATTAAATTATCAATTATTGATTTATTTTTTCATATTATATTATTACTATATGTATTATTATTACTTTTTTATATATAGATAAATATATTAATCTTATATATATTAATTGGATATGTTAATAGTCTTTAAATCTACAATATAATGTAGTGATAATTTTAATGACACGTATCTAAATGGTAATTTTAGATTTAGGTTTAACTTATGGATTATTATTAACACAATTGTCTTTATTATTATTATTTATTAGTTAGCGAATCTTTCTTCTTTGATATTAATTGTATTATTTTAATTATTATTAGTATTATATTTTCATTGGTTGATTTTATAGGTATATGACTGTGCGCCAGAAATTTATATTAGAATATTATATTAATTTAGTTCTATTGGCTAATTATGCTTGATTTATTACTTTACATCGATTTCATTTAATGATTTTTATTGATAATTATTATTATTAATTCAATAATTTAAGTTTAATAGATAGGTTAATAGGTTGTTAATTATAGATATTCAAGTTATGTATATATAGCATCAATTTGGAGCTTCTATTAATGTTTATACTTTGACTATTGTAATGGACTTTTTCATACTTACTCAAACTAGAAAGTTCCGCATACCTTCTAGTAAATATATGCTAAAAAACTCTGGACTAGTCACTCAGATAGCATCATACCCTGCGGTATAAACTACTGACAACTGTTACCGAGATATCATTAGGATTCTCAGCACAGCAGTCTAACCGTTAGTGAAAACATTAAATAATCATAATATAAAGTGAGGAGCGCTTCTAATTTCGAGTTAATACACCTCACAATACATACTCACAGCCACCTTTTATAGACGTCACTTTAGTGATAAGTCTGATTTATATATTTATATAAAAGTCATATACTCGATATACGCTTAATATGCATGAACTTTTCTACCTTAATATTCGTCTCTCATAACATATTCCTATAGTTTTCATCTTTAGCAAAATCTCCCGAGGTATTAATATGGATACAGGAAAGAAACATAAAAATTTACCTAATTACTACAGTATTTATATTTTCTAGATAACTAGTTAGTAGTGTAAATTATTTTGTATAAAATACAATATGTTTTAAAGTTATTTCCATTAAATACATACTGCTGTAGAAACAATATACTCGAAATGAACGTTACTCAATACTGTAAAACAACGAAGAGTAAAGTAAACCAAGGCATATTGCATTGCTTTTGACGTCTTGTGGTCATGGTACTTCCTAAGTTCCTTATGCGTTGTGTAATAGCTACCAGTCTAAGCATTTTTATTGCATTACCTTTTAAATGTCTACTTTTAATTATAGGTACTTCAAATTTTATTCAATTAATTAATACTAATACTCAAAAGTACTTAAAGCATAGTCTATAAATATCATTGTCTTCACCTTTGATTTATGTGAAAAACATTAGAAGATAATATAATAGCAAGCATTGTCAAAAGAGTGTATTTAAAATATATACTACTAGTGACATGTTATCATAGTTTAAACTATAAGTTTTATATGAGATTAATTCTCAAAATACATAACTGTGATTAAATCTACACAAGTCGCAGATATATTACATTGTTTTTTTTGTATCAATAAATAGATGGACAAAAATCCTAAGAATATCGACTCTGCAGGAAAACAATATTATATCTTGATTCATAAGCATTAGTTACATTAAACATCAATCTAATAAAAATTCCTAAAAATCATACAGTATGGAACATGCATTATAGTACTAGGGGTCAAGACAGCTGTCCTGTGGCACCCCTGTGGTCATATATGTGCCTATTTAAAAATGTATTGTATTTATGAAAAATATTGTGTGTTTATTATTCATATGCAATTCCATCTTATGTCTCTCCTCATTAATTAAGTAAGGTGTTTCTGCCAACATTAATAATGTCGCTTATCTACAGTTATATGCATAAATCTGTAATGAGGTCAAGAAATAACTATTCCTCACGTTGAGATTATATTGGCATAATATGTGATTACGTGCATTAATTAGTTCCAAAATACAATTGCTTTGAAAGTTAATCTCATTTGCTGTTTGTTACCCCAACTAGTATATAAGATGTGAGGTGGCAAAATATCGTGCTTCTATAGTAAAAGATAAATCAGATAAATGTGCATAGGCTTTAAGGAAAGTATTAGCGATTCCGACTTCTTAAGTGAATTGATAATTAATAAAAGCATAGTCGATGAACCTTTTTTAAATAATATAATAAAATATAATAATAATTCAATACATAATTAATATAATAATAATAATTAATATAATATAATATAATAATTTAATAATAATAATAATAATAAATAATAATATACATATAAATAAAAATAATATAATATAATATAATATATATTTAAAATATACATAATAATAATTAATCGAATGATATTAAATATAATATATACTACTATAATAATAATAATAATATTTTTAATATTATTTTATTATTTAATCTCATTTTTATTTTATTACATATTATTATTATCTCAAATCTAATGAAGTATTTAATTCTTATTACATATTATATTCTATATATCGTAATTATTGATTCTTCATATTTCACTTATATAACTCAATTAATTCAACAAAATTATTATTATTATTATTATTTATTATTATTATTCATTACTAATTAATTATTATTTTATATTATTTTATTTACATTCTTATTATTTCTATATTATTTTTTTATTATTATTATGTTAAATATATTATTATTATTTTATTTTATTTTAAATTATTATTATTATTCTATTCATTATTCATTATTATCTCTTATTATTATTAATTATATTTATTATATATTTATTTTATTATCTTAATT
>JABUQX010023772.1:0-10000 GCA_015478945.1 Trachelipus rathkii | reverse complement strand
CTCACACCTAGCACTCCCCCTAAGATTTACACTATTTTATATATACCGTATATATATAATATATAATATATATACTATAATAATATATATATATAATTATATATATATATATATATATATATATATAAAGATATATATATATATATATAGTATATATATATATATATATATATATATATGTAATAAAGAGTGTTTTATATAGCATAAAGACTCTCCAAAGTTCACTGAAAGTGACATAAATAGTATTGAAGAGGCGCAAGGACATTTTCAAAGTAGTTTGGAAGCCATTTGGCGGCGAGATCAGAGAGGAAAAAGAGTCATGCTCTTCTTGAAGGAATGTCGGGTACGCCGAGCTAGTCAAGATA
Organism: Trachelipus rathkii; assembly: GCA_015478945.1. Lineage (NCBI taxonomy): Eukaryota > Metazoa > Arthropoda > Malacostraca > Isopoda > Trachelipodidae > Trachelipus > Trachelipus rathkii. Next base: position 9,635 of record JABUQX010023772.1, on the reverse strand, counting down.
TATTTTAAAGGTAAGGGATATTTAATTTAACTAATTTTAGAGTTGTTTTTTTACATAGAGTTAAATTTATTAGTCTTCGTATACTTTTTGTTTAGGATTTAAATGACCTTTTTTCCTGTTTTAAGTTTCACCCCCAAGTAGTAGTCTTCTTTTTCATTTTGAAATCAACATTTATTAAAAAAAAAAAAAAAAAAAAATCACCTGAATTCGTTCACCCTCCTTTTGCAGGATGTGGTTCCTTAATAAAAAGTAATGGAAAATTATTAATTAAATTTTTAAAAATATTGGATTGTTAAAATTAATACTATTGGTTGTTAAAATCAATTGAGTCTTAGGGTCAGCGCCCATACAAACATTTAACATTCCTTTAAACACATTCTCCCAAAAATTTGGAATCTTCTAGAAATTAAAAATGTTCTTATGGCTTTTAAAGAATCTGTCTATCTACTACTACCATATCTTGGTTTCTCGCTACTGCTCTTATTTTTACAGTTCTTTTGAATATCTTAACCTCCCATGAGCCTGTTACATCTTCTCGATCTAAATGTTGGTTCTCTAGGGGGGTTTAACTGTACACCATACTGAGTGGTTGGGCTCCTCTCATACTCATACAGGTGGGGTGGTTGCTAAATCATTCGGTATTCTTAACGATCTGGAACAGATGTTTAGGAATCGTCCTAACCAATTCTTAAAACACTTGATTTGTCTTGCTTCAGCACTACTACAAGTTATAATTTCACCATTTTCTCTCATATCGGTAACTGATTACAATCTTGTTACTCTTAAGTATAACACTTTCTCTCCACCAGCTCCACCCTGCTCTAAACGTACTTTAATTCACTTTAATCTGGCCAATTGTGGGGACATTTTGTCGCTTCTTTGCTAACTACCTTTGCAATGAATCCTGTTTTGACTCAGAAAACACTTCAGTGTCTGCTGAAAAAGATATGGGTCCCTAATCGCCGATGGGATGAGTAGGTTCATTTCATCTACAACTAAATCATTTTCTCTTCTCAAAATCCATTTTTCGATGGCACCTGTTCGTGCCGTGCCATTCAGGAAAGAACAATGCTTATCTTTCGTGAAAAATTCTCGTTCTCTTATCATTTTTAATAATTTTCACTTTGCTCGGAATCGTTGCAGGGATGTTAATCGACAGGCTAAGTGTACTGACCTTCTTGGTTATCCTACTGATAAAAATTTCTGTCCTCATGCTAAACATATCTTCAAAAACTAATGGAAATCCCCTTTTCTTACTCATAATTGCTCTGATGGATCTGTAGCAAACATTTTTGCTGAAAAGTCTAATCTCTTCAACCTTTTTTTTTTTTAATCTAATTCTACCTGGACAAGACTATTGTGACACTTCTCGTACTCCTCCTTCTCTCAGGTGTTCCATGTCTTTACCTCTAATTTCATATGATTGAGAGCATGAGATCCTAAAATCCATTAACGTTAGAAAGGCTATAGTGGTCTGGATAGTATTTCTTCCCTTGCTTTGAAGGAGTGTGCTTCTGAAGCAACGCTTGTCCTCGTTCAATTCTACTCTCTATGCCTTATTACTAACTTTTCCTCAGTGCCGGAAGTGCGAGTATGTGCAATCGATCCCAAAGAAGGGTAGCAGCTCTGAACCTTACCAGCTATCGTTCTATAGCACTCACTTGTATTCCATCTAAAGTCTTGGGAAATTATTCTTAACCCTCATTTCATGGATTATCAGGAATCTCATTCCCTTCTTTCAGATCATGAGTATGGCTTTCGACGCTCGAAGTCAACTGATGATATACTTTCCTATCTTACTAATCTTCTGCCCTTAGGGATTATGGGGAGTCTTGTGTGGTGGTTCTTGATGTATACAAAGCTTTTGACCGAGTATGACATGCGTCGCTCCTCTTTTAGCTCCCTTCCTAGTTCCTTTGGGTTTCCTCCTCCTCTTTGTTCACTCTAGTCTAGTTTCCTCTCAAATCGTTCCATATCAGCATTTGTTGATAAAGCAATTTCCTACCCTGTTAATTGTGGTGTTCCTCATGGATTTTTATCTCATACTCTATTCCTAATTTTCATCATCGATCTCCTCAGCTGCACTTCCAGTTCTGTTCACTCTTATGCCGATGACTCAATTCAAATCTGATCTCTCTTTTGCTTCCAGAGCTCCTTCTTGTCTTCAACTTTTCGATTCCATTCTTGCCTGTCTGAAAGGGATTTCCCGGTTGGTTCACCGCAACCATGGTTGTGAAGTTCATCTCTAAAAATTCAACTTCTTTATATCACTCTCAAAAAAACAACTCCCAACTTTTCTATCCAATCATAAACATAAATTTTCTTGGAAACCTTATATCACAGCGGTTGCTATGGGAGCCTCAAAGAAGCTGGGGGTTCTGTTCAAGTTGTGGAGCTTTTTCTTCCGCACAGTTATATAAGGGTCTTGTTCACCCTTGTATAGAGTACTGTACTCACATTTGAGGACTCCAATTCCACTATTCTTTTGGATAGGGTTGAGTCTAGAGCTAAAAGATTAGTGAAATTTCCCCCTTTCTTTATGCTCCCTTGACCCTCTTTCTCTGCGAGGTGACATTGGAACACTATTTCTTTTCTATAGGTGCTCGGGGGAGTTGACCTCTACATATTCCTACGACGATTGAGTCGGAGTTTTTTTATACTTTTGCATGAATTTGTGTGAATATATGAACTTCCAGACCTCCTTTCAACCAGCTCTGTTATTTGAAGAATCCTTGCCATTAATCCGTTTTATCTTTGCTGTATTTAATCTTCCTCTCTTTAAAGTCCACGTCTGCTTTAACTTGCCATATTATTATGTTAGCGAATTTGGGTGGAATTTTCTTTCATTTCATTATCTGTCCTTTTATTAAATTGATTGGTGTTACCATAAATAAAGAAAAGAAAAAAAACAAATAAACAGACAGGACGAGCACAATTATATACCCACCTTTACAAATTATATACGTACCTTAAAGCACGAAATAGATTTTACAACCTAAAGGAAAAACATCTTCTCAGTAAATGTAATTAAATTACTTACTACACTTTATCACAATATCAAAGTAAAATAATTTTAAAGGAAGTTTATAGAATGAGGCCATTTTGATCTTAATACATTAGTCACTATTGACCTTCAATTTATTTTTTTAGCATTTTTATCTGAGATTGTAAAATTGGAAGTGTATTAATGTATCAGTTTATTAATCATATGTATTTTCTTTTATAAATGGTAGCAGAACTGAATCACTTTTTTGAATGTTTAGTCTGTCAGTTTAAATAAATATTTTTCTTGGCACACATATAGTAATGGATTTTTTATTTTTTTTTAACCTTATCAGGTGAAGAAGTTCCATATTCCCCAACCATCCCCTAATAACTTTGATTTTGTTCAAATATCTTGCTGTCTTTTTATCGTTTTATTTTGTTCTATAAAAAAGTTCGTATTTGTTTGACAACTTATAATATATTTGCAGACAATTGCAGTACTCTATTGTGAGCATCCGATGACACTTTAATATACGAGGCCGTAGTTCAGTGGCAAGAGAAAAGCTCGTTTTAAAACGTTTTTAAACCTCGTGTAGTTTCCCAAATCTTAAAAATATTCCACATAAGTACCGAATGCGTATGCAAAGTAATAACCTAACAATAATTATAATGCCCGAATTGCAATGGTTCTCATCAGGCGTCATCTATGCACTGTCCCTCTTTTCTTTTGGTAAAGGAGATTCTTGAGCAGTGCACAATACACAAGCTCGACCGCCGCGAGGCCTCTCGTCACGCTAGGGAGAAATTTTCACACCTACCCCTCTCCTTTTCTGCTCTTACTGCGACTAAGCCGGTATCTACCGCCCAGCCTTCCCATCGCTCTCGTGCGCCGCCTGCGCCTCTACGAAATTCGCAGCTCTCTAGATCGGATACCGTAACCACTACTAGTATAAACATTTCTGCTCTGCAATTGAACTGCCCCTCACATTCTCCCGACATGATCTGTATTGTAGCTCATCAAAACTCCCCAGTCCTTACATCCATTCCCTATGGTGTGAGTTCGGCTGAAGTTCATGCCGCCCCCAGGATTATATGCTCTCCTTCAATTTCTGATTCTTCCCCTGATTTGGAAGTTTCCCCTGCGTTACTACTCGATGATGACTCTCCTTTGACGACTGTTTCACGTAAACGTCCGGCTCCCGTGTCTCCTGGGAAACCGCTGGAACATTCTTATCCTAGTGTTGAAGGCTCTCCTGAACGCGTCACGTCTCCTTCTGCGAGACTCCATTACTCTTTTCACTATATGGCGACGGATTTCTTAAAATCCACGCATTCTGCCCGTCCAACTGGATCTCCCGGTGTTTTGAACAAACGTGCCCGTCGCTCGAAACGCCATGGTGTTGTGGATAGTAATCTGCCTGTCTCAGCTATCCCAGATAGTTTATCGGACCTCGCTTCTGCATCCGACCCTCCGGTTCCTTATTCAAGCGGTACCGAGTCCTTCTCTGAAATCCCAATGAACGTCACCACCGACTCTGCATCTTCTGAGGTCCCCCAACTTGGGATCCAGGTCCCACCCCGTGGGATAGGGGGTAAGGGTTTGCCCACTGCCCCTAATGTGCTCCTTCACAGTGAGACCGAGTCTGTCCCTGTTGTTCGGGGGGGAATCCGGAGCCATTGGGGGAGATACCACTGTATCCTCCCAATGCCTCGGCACCGTTGTCCTCTGGGCAGATCCCGCAGGACGCTGAACTCTGCGTGGATGTGCTTCGGACCTCCTCCACCAATCTATGTCTGGTTCTTCCTCCTGCCATCCCTGTTGAGACTCCTCCTCCATCCGGGACGAGTTTTCAGCAGTGTGATACACCTGTGACTTCCACGCCAGTCCTGGACGATATTGGGGATTCCCCTGTCCCCCCCCAGTTGAGAGCCGAACTACTCAACCCCTGACACTGGTGTCTACACCTTCGTTAGGCTCGAGACCCTCTGATATGGAGGTTGGTTTGGCTCGTATTTTTGACGGGGTCTCTCTCGCAGTGGGAGGGAGCGACCATTCTATATCTCAGGGTAAACCTCCAGTGTCAATTCTCCATGACCTCTCCGCCGGGCTATAAGGCGCCCCTCATGGACTATCTAGTGACCCGCGCCTTCGATCGTTGCATGCTTCTAAAAAGAAAGCTGACCCCACCGCATAGTAACGATTTAACGGACCGCATTGCGGACTGATCGCTTCTTCTTTCTTCATTGGAACTGCCGTGGTTATTACCCAGACTTCGAAGAGTTGGGTAGACTTATTGAACTGCATACTCCAAAGGCCATCTGCCTCCAAGAACTGCAACTGCGTAACCGTGCTTTTCTGCCGCCATCCAAATATAGGTTTCCTCTTGCTTCCCAAAATCGTGGCGCTAATGATAGGAGCAATGTGGCGATTCTGTTCCACGAATCGGTTCCTTTCACTCATTTCCCCATTCCAACTCGGTTACACGCGGTAGCTGCCCGTCTCCACCTCGATTCCCCGTTTACTTATGCTCTGTATACCTAGCTCCTAGCTGCAGTTACACGAGGGAGGATCTTTTCGGACTGTTTCAAAACCTTATCAGCCCTTGTTGGCTTTGGGGAACTTCAATATTCGCCACCCCATGCGGGGTGACTCAGTTTCATCACCTAATGCGGATTGGCTGTTGGGTGTTTTGCAGAGCTTTTCGTTGGGATGCCTCAACACAGACTTACCAACTTTCGAACGTTTTGACACTCGTACTTCCTTATGTGTTGACATCTTATGCTCTCTATCGTTCATTAACAGATTCTTGTGGGACAGGTCGCCTTACCTTTGTGGTAGTGACCGTTACCCAATATACATTACATCTCTTTCCTCTGACCATCTTCAAACGCCCTATATCAGCTGGCTTTATGACAGGGTTGGTTGGTCCTCCTTTATCGATGTAACATACGTCCCATGTCTCCAGGTCACTTATTTTGCGGATGTTGTTCTGGAGGCGGCGGAAGCCAATATCCCTCGCTCTTCTGCTTGTCGTCGTTCTGCTACACCGTGGTGGAACGCAGATTGCGCTCGGACTTATCGTGCTAAACGTAAACTTTATCGATCATACAAGTGACCACCTACACAGTCTACGTTGATCCTCTTTAAGGCCGCTGCTGCTCGGTCTCGTTGTATAAACAGGAGGACTAAGAAATAGTTTTTTCGAACTTACGTTTCCACTGTCATATCATATACGTCATTGTCTTCGGTGTATGGTGTTGTGTGCAAAATTTCTTGCAAGCACTACAAGGAGCCACCAACGGTCATCAGCTGTGACCCGCACCCGTGTGACATCATTTCGGCCCCGGCATGGTTGCTGGTGAGCTGGGACACCATTTTGCTACTTGTTGCAGCGATTCTCGGTACCGAGAACCTTTCCGATCGATCCGCGACCGCACTCAATTCCCTGACTTTTCTGTTCCTCCTGGTGAGGATCCTTCTTACAATCGACTATTCACGATGACGAAATTTCAGGAGACTCTCCGCCGTTGCAAGGGTAGAGCACCTGGCCCTGAGGGTATTTCGTACCAAATGACACGTCATCCCCATGCCACTGCTTCGGCGTTTCTCCTCTATATAATCGGGTCTGGGTGAAGGGGTCTTCCCACACCAGTTTGGCTAACAGCTTATACCATTCCCATTTCCAAGCCAGGAAAGGACCCTACAATCGCAGACAACCAACGTCCCATTTCTCTAACCTGTCACACCTGTAAGCTGATGGAGAAGATGGTGGATAATCGTCGTCTTCCGACGTTGGAGGGCCTGCATGCATTTTTTGACCATCAGTTTGGTTTAGAAATAATCGCTTCACACAGGAACCTCTTCTCCGGTTGAACTACGATATCACGTCCGTGAGGCTTTTTCCTCTAATAAAATATTCTTAGCTGTTTTCTTCGAATTTGAGAAGGCTTACGATTCCACATGGAGAATGGGTGTTCTCCATAGCTTGCACTCGCTGGGCCTTAGGGGACAGCTTTCCCTCTTCCTTCAGTCTCTTATGTCGAGTAGATCTTTCCTGGTTCTTCTGTGGTACCACTCTGGTCTCATCATTTTGACATGGACGAAGGGGTGCCGCAGGGAAATTACTCAGTGTTCTGCTCCTTGACTTGTCGTTTCATTGGAATTGTCATGCAGAGCATCCATCTTCTGTTCGAGGCTCTCACTATGTTGGACGACCTGCGCGTTGTTATGTTTTGGATCAAATAGTTCATGCATGTGAACGTCAGGATTGCAGGACTGACCGTTAATGAGGCAACTTCGTGGTGTGATTCAGGGAGTTTTACTTTTCCATCACTAAGACGAAGACAGCGCTTTTCCAGAGAGGGGCTTAGCCGTAGAATAGAGAGGTGATTTGTCTCCCTTTGCTGACCCTGTTGGGGCTCACCATCCGCCCTGATCGGAGGCTGAGTTCTTGGGTGTGTTAATTGACGCCTCTCCTGACTATCCCCCACATTATCCTCATCTGAACAGATTAACCGCGTCATTGAACCTCTTTACCCACCTTACAATCGCATACTTAGGGGTGTCTGAATCGTAAGGTCATGCTTCGTCTGCTTCTCAAGTTGGTCAGGATCAAAGTTGATTAGCGTGTCGCGATAAAATGGACAGTCTCCGCATACTTGCGCCTACTCAAACTCATACAAAATGCAGGGTCTGGGATATCTCTTGTGGGGGGGGGGTTCAGTTTCTTCGCCAAAGGAGAGTTTGGAGGTGGAGGCTGAGGGTTATCGCCCCTGATCTTTACGGAGAGGTCTACCTAATGTGGTCCTTGTTATCTCGCGCGCTATAAATCGCAAACTATCACCTTTGTCGCCTCTCATTCGCCAAGATTCCTCTTAGCCCTGCTATTAGGCCGATTTGTAGGGTCTGTAGCGCTTGTTTCCGTTTTCTTCGCCCTCCCTGTGCGGCTATTTTACAATTTAATACCAATGAATGTCTGCAATTATTGTTGTATCCGCCTTGTGTGCGCATGAGTTGTGTACCTTACTAAATCCGGAAGTGACCACGTGTCTCTGTTGAAACGGCTCCTTTCTGCCTCACCTGGCTCTCCATGGGAGTTCTGTGAGCATCTACAACCGCTCGGCTCAAAGCGACGCAGGGTGTCGTGGTGCACTCCAGTGTCTTTCCGACCTTACTGTGTCCCACACACTCCCTTCTGACTCGTCCGTCTTTGCGGACGAGTTAGTTGCGCTGACTTTGGCTATTAATAGGATTCTGACATAATACTGCCTACACGTAGGCGATTTTTTCGGCTCGGCAGATGTGCTCATATGCAACTTACAAGGATCCGAACGACGAGACATCCTTTGGCTTCCGTCATCCAATGGTTTCTATGTATGCTGCATGCTACACACAAACATATGACGTTTTGCTGAGTCCATCTCACCAGCGTATCCTGAAGTACGAATTGCTGACACAGTGGCTATCACCAACCGCCACCGCCAAAGATTACTCGTCACAGATACATTACCTTGTGGCCATCTTGCTGTTACACCTCAGCTGCTGATTTCTGCTCCCGACTCAAACAGGGCTTCCTCGCTTGTTGGCAGGAGTGTTGGTCGGAGGATTATCGTGGTGCCAAACTGCGTATCATAAAGCCACTCCTGGGGATTTGGTCGTCGTCTTTTCGCCGGAGTCACCAGGGGGTGGTCCTGGCTCGTTTGTGAATTTTCCATACCAATGTGACACATAACTAACTACCTCATGACTAGGGAGAATTCCCCTTTATGTCCTTTCTGCCGTTCCAAGGCTCTACTTTCGGTGAGATTTTCTCCAAATTGTCTCTACGTTCACTTAAATTTTAGATAAATCTATCAAATTCAGTTACATTTCAGAGAAATTGTCTCTAGTATCATTTAAATTTCAGATTGATGCCTTAAATTCATTTAGATTTTAGACACTGCTCTAATTAGATTTAATTCCTGAATTCCCGTTTTCATGCGTTCAGTTTAGGAGTTACCCCTGTAGTCGGTTTTCTGACTCAGTATCGTCGCTTTTTTTGTACACTTGCACACACACACACACACACACACACACACACTACACACACGACACACACACACACACACCACACACACACACATATATATATAGTATATATTTATATATATATATAATATATATTATATATATATATATATATTATATACTATATATAATATATATATATATATATATAATCATAATGGATATATATATAAGGAGAAAATTAGGAAGATTAAAAGTTGCATGCGTAGGAGGAAAAATGAGTGTGAATGAACAATTTGTAAGAGGATGAATTGGAACTTACAAGGAATTGGAAGCTATTATGGAAGGAAGCAGAAAAGCAGTTAAGATGAGGGTAAAGGAATATGCATAAAAATAATGAATAGGGTGTGCTTTCGTAACTGATGAAATGGATAGTGAGTGTACTTGAGGGAAAACTTTAAAAAAATTGATAACATGGGCAGTAATGAAGAGGTGATAGTGAGTGTGTGTGGGTTTGATGGTGCAAGAAGAAATATGTATTTTTGGGACGAGAGTAATTAGTAAGGAGGAGGTAATGGATTAAGAGTGAAGAAAGTTAGAAGTAATGGTAAATCTGCAGCATGGATGGAATTACTGGTAAATG
>JABUQX010023771.1:0-22500 GCA_015478945.1 Trachelipus rathkii | reverse complement strand
AAAGCTTTGATTTCTAAATTTCCTCCTTTCGGTATCTATCCTTCTCTCTCTGTGACTTTCTCCCTTATTTCTTTTCAGGTCGTTCTAAAACAGCTGTTGTAGGCGGCCACCGTTCATCCTTTAAATCTATAAATAGTAGTGCTCCTCAGGATTCTGTCATATCTCCAACCCTCTTTTCATTAATGACATTTCTATTATTTCTTAGCCTATCCACTTCTATGCTAACGACTCCACCCTTCATTACTTCTCTTATTTTGAAAGACTTCCCTCCTAACATCTATTAGCTAATGCCATCAAGGCAGCCTTGGAGCGAATAACCTCTTGACTATTCGCGAATTTCTTCCAATTGGGCCACTGAAAACAAAGTTGTTTCTTCATCTTTCTACTCAATATAATCTCCACACAATTATAAAATCTTACTCGAAAACACACAACTCCAACATTCGTCTGTTCTTAATATTCTTGGTGTTTGTTTCCTCGTCATCTTAATTGGAAGGGTAAATATCACGAATCTTTCTAAACAAGCTTCGAAGAGGTTGAGCGTTCTGAGGCGTCATCAGAATTTCTTCACGCCACCCAGGTTGCTTGCTTTTTATGGGAGTGTCTCTCGTCCCTGGAGTGGTTCCACTCACATAGCTCTCCTCGAAAAATTGGAGTCTATGGTTTTTCGTCTTACCAACTCTACTGGTCTCACTAACTCTCTCCAGTCTCTTTAAACAATTCTAATTCTTGCGGCACTCTTTATTTTATCGCTATTATAATGGAGACAGCTCTTCTGAAAACTCCCATTGCATACCTTCTCTATTGAGAAGGGCTCGTGCGATACGCCATTCTACACATTCTCAACAATTCTCTATCCAACTCTGACCCCAGACTTAACCGCTATGCTCAATCTTACATGGACTCTACTGGTAAACTCTGGAACACACTCCGTTTATCTATTTCCAAACTACCTTTCACTTGCAAACTCTCAAACGCCGTGTATCGGGGTATGTTGGCTTTTCAATTTTCAATTGCTTGTGAATTCCCCCAATTCTGGTGGGATTTGAAAGACCTCCGGCCATTGCCCAATATATATATATATATATATATATATATATATATATATATATATATATATATATATATATATATATATATATATATATATATATATATATATATATCGGAAAGACCGAGAGACCCCGACTCCTATATCAGTTGCCGAGCCCTTGGAATTTATTCTTTAGTTAAAAAAAAGCAAAATTTAATAGAAAGTCTATTTATTTTTAACGAGTAACCAATAAAAAGGTCTCTAAATAGGCTCTTAATCATATTTATTTTAATAAACAACAATATTTTTTTTTTTTTAATTTTTTTTATTTCCTATGTAAAAATTTTACTAATGATTAAAAAATAGAAAAAATATAATATGTTTTTAGTTTTTATTATATATATATATATATATATATATATATATATATATATATATATATATATATATATATATATATATATATACTATATATATATATATATATATATATATATATATGCTATATATATATATTAACATTTTCCGCACTACAATGTGTTACCAGGATTCCAACAATGTATTCCTTTTCCCTGTATCTATTGTAGGTTTTTGAGATATGAGTTGTGGTTTTAAACCAATTATCACCTATATATATATAGACAAGAACTTGAAGCCATGTTTCATTTCTCACTGAAAATCTAATGTTTTATGGCTTATTCAAGATTGCCAAACACAACTATTTCCACGTTCTTTCACTTTCATTGAAATGTCCATTGATGCACAATTTATTTATTTCTATAATATTAAAATTTTGAAAAAATTTTACAGCTTCAACTTCTGTTTTAATATTTATTAGTGTTTAACCATTCAAAGGTTGTAATTTTGAACATAATAAACAATATTAAATAGCTAAAAATAAAAAAAAATTCAAATTAATAACATGCCTTAACATCTTTATTAGCAAGAAACCAATTAATAACTAAGCACAATTCGTAAAAAAATATATAATGTAAAAAAGAAGTAATAAATGCATGAAATTCCCCTAACAAAATTTTTTAAAGAAGAGGATAAAACTAATGATTTGTGAACTTCACATCATTAAAAATAATTTAATTTTGTCCAATTATGCGGTATTTTAAAACTTTTTCGGGTATCAAAGACTACGCGAAACGGAGCCATTCTATTCATATATATATATATATATATATATATATATATATATATATATATATAACTTAATAACTTTATATATATATACTATATATATATATATATATATATATATATATATATATATATATATATATATATATATATATATAGATATATATATATATAACAACCAACAACTATATTTCTTCTTTGCTATATATATATAACCAATAACATATGTATATATATATATATATATATATATAGCATATATATATATATATCATATATAACTAATATATATATATATATATATATATATAACCAACACACCTTATAACTTACTACATACATTATTCATGTTCTGACTCTGCTATATATATATATATATATATATATATATATATATCTTTACTATATATATATATATATATATATATATATATATATACTCTTATATATATATATATATATATAGGACATAAACAAACTGTGGTCCTCAAAATAATTTAGTATTGGAAAGGTTGGTAATAATTTTTTATTTTAGGTAAAGAAAAATTAAAAATTTGATTTGCTATAAAAAGAACTTACTTTTTTATTTTTTGAGCTTCAAATTGATTTATTTTCAAATTCATTTTATTTAATTTTTTGTTTATTGTATATATATATATATATATATATATATATATATATATATATATATATATATATATATATATATCTATATATATATACATATATATATATATATATATATATATATATCTATCATACTAATATATGATCAGTTTTTAATACACAGTATGTAGCTAGAGAACGGCAGGTTCTACAGTAAAACAAATTATATTTTTGGAATCAGCACATCAATTCTAAGGATGGGTTTAACTTTTTTTTTGAAGTAAATTTTTAGTAAAATTTTTTTTTTTAACCAAGGGAATACCCTAGGGTAAACCGCAAAGATGGCAGGGGTCGGGGTCTCTCGGCCTCCCGGTGGACGACAGGGGACTAATCCCCTCCGGGGATGATCTCCGGAACCCCCCTCTTTGGTCTTTGGGTGTCACGGGTTCTCAAGCCTTCCCTCAGGGTATAGGTATTACCTCACAGTAATACACATCAGCTCAGGCCCCACTAAATTTTGGTGAAATAATTTTTTTTTTTTGGAAAATTTTAAGTTTTTGGGGGCTCAGCCGGCAGATGAGAGATGTTTCATACCGAGCTGGTCGGAGGAACCGACACTAGGTAAGCTTGAAGACTTCTTGGAGAGCGTCTCTCCAGTCCTACTATTACTGGTTAAATAAATATCCTTGAATTCGGCTGATTCCAAATATATAATTTGTTTACTGGACCTTCTGCCGTTCTCTAGCTACATACTGTGAGCATTAAAAATCTGACCATCTATATATATATATATATATATATATATATATATATATATATATATATATATATATTCTTCTTTATCTTTATATATATATATAACTTGAATATTTATACTTACTCGATATCATATACCTGCTAGATATATATTTACCTACAAACAAACTAAGGAATTAGACAAAATGAATCTGAGAAAAAAAATCCAAGTTTATTTTATAAAAGAACACCTATTTTCTTTACTAAATATAAAGAATTAATATACTCAACTGAGGGTTTATAGTTACTCAAGGTTATCATATAATATTATATATATATATAATATATATATAACTGCTTCTATTTCTTATGCTCTTTATATATATATATATATATATATATATATATATATGTATCTATATATATAGGACTTACCTAGCTTTAAAAGGATGTTAACCGATATATATCGAACGAGCGATGTAATCGATTTTTTTTCGATTATTTCAAGGCAATATAGAGCGACAAGGTTGCCAATAACAGTTTTTTTATTTTTTTAAACTAAAGGAATACCCAAGATTAAATCGCCAAGATGTCAAAGAGTCAGGGTCTCTCGGCCTCAGCGGGGGACGACGGGGGGGACTTCGTCCCCCCTCTCCGTCGGCTCAAGCCCCTTAATAAAATAAATAAAAAAAAATTAAAACAAAATTAACATATAAAAATTAACATGATATAAAAAGCAACATGTGGCAACTTTTTCTCTTCTTCTATTGGAGTTTAAGTTAACACGTCACAGTGCATGGCTAGACGATTAGAGTTCAGCGATATTTCGAAATTTGTATTTTTATGTAACATCCTTTTAACTAAGAAATTGCCTATATATATATATATATATATATATATATATATATATATATATATACTATAACTTATATATATATATATATATATATATATATATATATACTACTCTGCTGCTATATATATATATATATGCTATATTATACTACTATATATATATATATATGGCAAATTTGTAGAAACTGTACTGTGACTAGTGAGGATATAGTCAAACACCTCACAAGGCTAGCGTACAACCTGAACCTCCTAAGTTTCCTGATCACAAACTGGTATATTAATGAAAATTAATTTAGGTTGATTAGGTTAGGATTTGAGGTTAAGTTAGGTACCTCGGTAGTCACAGTACAGTTTCTACAAATTTTGCCCTATATATATATAAATATACGTATAGAGACATACATATATATATATATACTATATATATATATATATATATATATATATATATATATATATATATATATATATATATATATATATATATATATACCGCTACTGCTATATATATAACATATATACTATAATAGAATTCCACATGACTTGTATCCACTGCACAATTCTTTAAGACTTTATTGCTAATTGGAAATTTGCCAAAATAATATTTTTGCGATTCTTCGCGAAAATTAATTTAAATACTTTCCAAAAAGGGGTTTACTTTTAAACTCGATTCATAAAAAAGAAGACGAAGAAATTTCCCGGTTTCCGACTGGAATTAAATTTTCAATTGCTATAAACGTTGAATTAATTAATTCCAGATTTATACTTTGTTTCTCTCTTTCTCATGATATATATATATATAATATATATATATATATATATATATATATATATATATATATATATATATATATATATATATATATATATATACTACCATATATATATATATATATATATATATATATATACCTATATATATATATATATATATATATATATATATATATATATATATATATATATATATATATATATATACTCTTTCTTAACTCTGCTATATATATGCTATACAGTATTAATGTTAAAGACAGTAATACTTATATATGTATATATATATATATATAATAATATAATATATATATATATGTATATATATAATATATATATATATATAATAAATAATAACATATATATATAATAATAATAATAATATATATATAATAATAATATATAATAACATAATAATATAATAATATATAATAATGTAATATAATATAATAAATAATAATAAAAAAGATAATAATAATAATAATATAACATATATATATATTAATATATATATAAAATCATAATATAATAACTACTACTAACAACAATAATAATAATAATATATATAATATATAATAATAATAATATATATATATATAATATGTATATATATATATATATATGTATATATTTACTTATAATATATGTAATATGTATATATATAACTCTTCCCTCTTCTTCATGCTCAATAACAACAGTATATATATATATATATATATATACTGCTCTGCTTATATATATATATCTTATATATATATATATCAGTGGCTGAAATTTTGGGGGTAGGCAGAGTAGGCAACGCCTACTTGCCTTAGTGAGCCCAAAAAATATTAAAAAGTCAAGATATATATATATATATATATATATATATATATATATATATATATATATATATATATATTTTTTTTTCGATATATATATTTTATTTACTAAGCATATATATATATATATATATATATAATGATTTCGTTCGAAGTCTAACTTTAAGATGCCGGCATCAATTTCTACTCGATTCCTTTTTTAATAGTAGCGATCGGTGTCAATTGTTAATTCTCGGAGTCAAAAAAATAGTTCCTTATTCTCTAGGGCAAGGCAACTTTGGATGTGCCTGACGAGTCAGTATCAGTCATTTTTTTAAATAATCCCTATTTAAATTGCATTAGCAAGAAATAATAATAATATTATTAATAACATAATTATAATAATTAACTAATTAATAATTATTTTATGCTAACTTGATCATCTCTTATATCGACTTATTTGATTCATACATAATTCATTTGAATAATTATTGACTCAACGTTAGAGTCGCTGAAAACACGTTTGACTCAAATTCGGCTACGATATAGATTGCCTCTGCCTCAGATCAGTTGCAATATTTTCGTTATTAAATAATAAAGATTGTGCGTGCAGTTCTATTTGATAATAATACGCTTTTCATATTATTTTTATTACTGATTTTGTGTGTTTTTAATAAAATTGAGCTGTTAGTTTTGTAAATACGGGAATATTTGAATAGTATTCGACTTAAGTTTATTTAAAAATTACTAAATTTTTTTCGAGTGTTGTAAGCCTATTGAATCAAATGTTAGAAAATGTGCAATATGAAACTATTCATTCTCTTGCATTGTCTATATATATATATATATATATATATATATATATATATATATATATATATATATATATATATATATATATATATATATATATATATATATAATATATATATATATATATATATATATATATATATATATATATATATAAAGCTTAACGGACCGTGTTAAATGTATTGTATATGAAACGAAAGTTTAAATAAAAAAAAAGCATTTTAAGGTGCGAAAATTGAAATTAAAATGGAAATTAAAATTTATTTTGTCAATTTTGAAACGGACTACTTTGTCATTATAAAATGAATTATTATTCTGTCTTAGATAATATTACTACTCAAATAAATACTCGATTCTCCAATATGTCAGCTTTAAAATTTCTCGAACTTGCAGATTCCAGTCAGTTTGCAAAATTTCAAAAAATATTTCCCAACGATTCTCTGAAGTCGTTAATGGTCACTCACGGAAACTATTTTAATCAAAATATTCTTCGAAACGAGTTGTATATAGTCTATGCAGAAGAAAACAGCAAACTTTTTCGAGATAAAGATGTAGAATCTATTTTGAAAAATATTGTGGAGAATGACTTATGTAGAACACTACAGCAAACTTTTAGATTTTTTAGTCTCATTGGTACCATTCCAGCAACTACAGCCTCAGTAGAAAGAAGTTTTTCATGCTTAAATCGCATTAAAAGCTGCTCACGAAATACCATAGGACAGGAACGCCTGTCATTCTTGTCTTTACTTTCAATAGAAAAGGAGCTTTTAACGAAGCTATCAAGTGACTAATCATGGCATGAAAAAATAATAGAAAGATTTGCTGAAAAAAAAGAAAGAAAAATAGATCTTCTTTATAAATATATATAAGTAATATATATATATATATATATATATATATATATATATATATATATATTTTATATTTGTCTATATATATATATATATATATATATACATAACATATATATATATTACTATATATATATATATATATATATATATATATATATATACTCTATATATATATATATATATATATATATATATATATATATATATATATATATATATATATATTTTTGATTTGCCTACTCAAGAATTTTGACCACGAGCCGCCACTGATATATATATAATGGGAAGATCTTAAGTTTAAAATATAATTAGAAGTTTTTTAAAATTTATAAAGAGAGAAAAATCACAATTTTTTGTTAATAAATTTTATGTAAAAACAATTGCATGTGATTTTAGGATTATAATAATCTTTCGAGGTGCTTTTATTAACATAGAATAATATTTAAGGTAAATCATACTGTTTCAAGTAAGTGAAAATTCAGGAATGGGTTTAACGCTTAACTACGAGATGTCCACAGTGTATTTTTAAAAATTGGGTGGGGATAGAACAAAACTAAGAATAAAGGGTCTCTTCAGCTCCAAGGTTATTTTCCTAAACTGTCCACCTTAGCACGATATAACTTAATAATATCCGGGGACTTCAATGTACACCATCCCTCATGGCTTAACACTTACACACACACCAACCTACCCGTCGACATTTACGCATATTCCCATAGTAGTTGGAACGCTTGGCGTAATAAACAAGAGTCTTGCGAAACCTCTGGAGAAGCTCCCAGTATCAGTCAACACATTAGAACTGAGCTTAGTGATTCTAAGAAAGAGCATTGCAATTTTACGACTTGTGCTGGGATGTGGTTAGAAAAAAAATGGAATGTCCTTATGGTCAAGGTTTGACCAAGGACATCTCCTTCTTCTCACCCCAAAATCAAGTCACCACAACCTGACAAACTTTCCATGCTCTTTCCTCCGATCACATCACAATTCAACATAAACACCCTACATACACATCCTTTAAAACAACCTATATCAATTACAATAAAGCAAACTGGCAAGCTTTTACAGCCGATTTTACCTCTCTCAACAAAGCAACACAACACTTCAATAAAATAGTTCTAAAAGCATTAAAAAAAAAATTCATCCCACATGGCCACCGCAAACAATTCAACCCCACCTTTTTACCAGCAATTAACACCCTCACTAAACAGAGAAACTCCAGACAAAATAAGCAACCTAAGCGAGACAAATTAAACCAAAATATAGACCTCAATAATAGAATTAACAATCTAATCAACCTCAGAAAAAGGATTTGTAACCGTATACCCAACCACTAAACCACAAGACTGACACTATAAGAATATTCCAAACAATAATAAAAAATTCATACTTCAACCACTCAACCACCATTAATCCATGAAGGCATCTGTAAACAAATCAACAAAATTCCCCCCCCCCCCCAAAAAAAAATGCAATATTCTTATGTCACATTATTCAAAAATTAGTCAAAAACAAACCAACCCCATTAACAGACAAATAATTAAACAGCTTAAAAGGTTGAAAACAACCAAGAAGACTACCATTTACTCCCTTAGAGGTATTCAACATTATTTCAAACCTTAAAAACTCACAAGCAGGAGAACTCAACCATATATCCATATTCACCTCAAATACCTAGGAACCAATTCTATCACAGCACTAACACAAATATTTAACGTTGCATGGAAACCAACAACACTCTACCAAATTTGTGGAGGCGTGTACATATAATATCAATATTAAAACCAAATAAGCCACAAAATAATGCAGGTTCGTACAAACCTGTATCCTTACCTTCCACAATATTCAAAGTATTTGAAAAATTAATCCTCCTTTGAATTTCTAACTCATCCTTCTACCAGATTCACAACATGGTTTTCGTCAAAAGTACTCAACAATCACACTCCTAACTGATATAACTCAACACAATCTCACGGGTTTCAACCAAATTCCCACCCCCCTACCCCTCGACGTATTTTCCTTGTAGCAATAGACATCAACAAGGCATTTGACACAGTCCCCCGACACCTTTTAATATACAAAGTCTGAAACAAATATAATCATCAAAAGCAAAAAAAATAAAAAATAATAATAATAATAATCACAAATTTTCTAGCCAATCACACAGCTATAGTCATCCAAGGATACCTGTCCTCCAGGAGTTCATACAAATTATTGAATGAAATCCCAGGGAATCATTTTTTTTCACTCTCTTTAACCTTTTTTCATGCAAGACCTCTCTTATTCCACTTCCCCTTCCATAAAAATTAATAGTTGAGCTGATGATCTAATAATAACAGCTCAAATCCTTCTATAAATATAACATACATAGAGCTGCAACAATACAAAAGCCAACTGGAACAATGGCTACATCACCGCAAAAATCCACTATTACCCAACTCATCCCAGACAGAAGAGAATCTTACACCAACCCAACAATATTCTTATCAAACAATAGTCTCCCCCTCTGTAAACAACCCACCACCATAATTTTGACCTTTGACACTCACATGACATTCACTCACATCAACAATATCATTTCAAGAACCACACATAAATTAAATGCAATTAAAACTCTAACTGGTACAAACTTTGACCAACATAAAGAGACCCGGACTCTTTCGATCTTTGCGATTTAATCTTGGGTATTCCTTTAGTTAAAAAAAATGACTCCGTGTAACTCTTTCGATCTTTAGCCCAGATATTTAATCATTGATGGATATTCCAAATTTTAGTTAAAAAAACTGTTACTTTAGCGCAAACTAACTGCACGCCTCGTAACATAGTGCACTTGACTAAGATCGAAAAAAAAACCGTGATTATACCATCTCTCGTTCGATCACCTATGCATCCATTCAAGAATCCTATTTAAAAGGACAAGCCTTCAACAAATAGTACTATAGCGTATATATGTTCACCAGTGTGCATTGTAGTTCATAACAACGCAAAAAAAAAGAAGCTCTTTTTGCCTTGTTTTTCTTGTCTATTGATACACACCTTCAATATTTCTCTATGCGGTTACATTCCTATTATATAATTGTCACAATTAAATAGGAAATATGTATTGCGAAAAGAAACTGTTTAAAAGTGACCCGTCACATTTAACGCATTAGATATCGTAAATTATCTTATATTTACATTTTCTGCACCCGAATAAGATAAATAGATAATTTATCGCAGCTTATTTATACTCAAAATTCATGCGTATTTATATTATTGGCGATAGAAAAATATATGAAGCTTAACTTTTAGCTCATTTTTTGGTGTTTTTTATTTTCCTTTAATTTAAATTGAACTTCTATTCATTCTATTCAATTTTAATTAGCGCAAATTTATATAGTCGAAATGATTAATCGAAAATACGAGTAAAATCTTACAATCATGACGATGTAATGGTAAAGAAGAGGTTCCAACGAATTTACAATATATAAATATATTAATATATATATATGATTATATAAATATATATATAATATAATATATAAGGTACATATCAGAAATAAATATATATATTAAATATTAATATAATATATAATAATATACATAAATAATTATATGATATAAATAATATAATAATGAATAAAATATTTCAAATATATATAAATATACTATATAAATAATATATAACATATATATTATATTGGCCAACGACATCCCAGAAAGTTGGATCACATGCATGTAAACTTTTAAAAACTATAAACAGTTACAGGAAAATAAATAACATTTTTAGATGAAATTACGACGTCCTTTGAGAAATGAGAACAAAAAAAAAATCTTAAATGTTTATATCTAATATTTATTAAATAACACCTAATAAAAAGTATTAGAGCGTATAAAGTCTTAGGTTCTGGCAAGCGTATCGCTCTTATCAACTTTCCTAATTCCATGCAAGCTAATACGAGAGCAAGATAGTTTACCCAAATATGTGATTTATGGTTTTTATGATTGCTTCTGGGCAGAAAAATATGTTATTTTCTTTCTTTTTATTTCCCTATTTAGGAGGGTAATTTCGAAAGGCCGAACGGAGCGGACAGAAGGGGGACGGAAAGTCCCCCAAGGAATAGGCAGGAGAACCCCGCACTCTCAGTCCAAATCTTTGTTGTACTTTACACCGAGTGGGGGTATCCTTTTAGTTAAAAAATAGACAAAAAAAATTCAACAATTTTAGGACCACCTTTGCGGATTCCCTCGGCCCATGTACTCGAGGCCTACATTCGATTTATCTGAGCACCAAAAAACTGATAAATTATATCTCAAGAATTTCAACATTTTTTAACAATTATTAAATAGTTTTTAAAAAGAAGTTATTTTTTTTATTTATTTTTTTATAATTTCATGTGTTAAAAAGCGGTGTCTACTGATTAATAAAATGATATTTAAATTTTCCAGTATGCAGACTGTAAGCTATAGTTTGTTTAAGTTACATGGCATAAACGGATTCAGTGTCTTTTCGAAGATTGCGATCAAAGTACTAGTAATAAATACTATATGATATTCACTATATATAAAATAGTATATACTAGTATATAAATATAAATAAGTATAATAGTCATATATGAATGGAATAAAATAGTATACTATATCATATATATGTAATATAAATCAGAATATAGTATCAATATAAATATAATAATTATATATATAATATCATAACATATAAATATAATATAATAATATGAAATGGGAAAGAAATATTAAAATTAAACAGCAAAAATTACTTATACTTATTATCTCATATCTCAAAATCTACAATAGGCTACCGGGAATAGGAATACAATGCTGGAAATGCTGGTCCAATGCTGGAGTCCGGAAAAATGTAAAAAAAAAAAAAAAAAAAAAAATAAACAAAAAAAAAAAAAAAAAAGAAAAAAAAAAACTTAACACAATATTAAATTTTGCGCTTTTTTTATTTATTACTAAAGAAGTTACCCTCAAGGGAAATGAAATACACGCCACCGATGCGCAGGAAGTTCGCGGTCTCTCAGGGCCGTCGCGACTCTTTAGGTAATTTGGGTGTACGCGGGGAGCGTTCCTCCCGGCCCCTCCCTACCGGGTAGAGAAAAACGTCACCCCCTCTGTGTTCCCCGTCGGCTCGGAGCCCCCTACATTGCCGAATAATACCTATATATTTTTACAAATATTAATAGATATATATATATATATATAATATACATATAGATATATAATATATATATAAATATATTATACATATATATAATATATATAAGTATATATATAATATCATAATAAAATATATATAATACTATAGTAATTATAGTCATAATTTTCTACCACTGCTCTAAGAAAAAAAAATAGCCAAATGATTTATTTTATTTATTTATTATTATTTATTTTTTCCATTTTTAAACAGTTTCCTATACTAAATCATTTTACAAAAGACGGATTCAAAAAAAATGATATAAAATCTTTTTCTCTGTTAAGAATCAGAGGTTCTTTGACGATATTTTTTTTTTTATTGTATTTTTTTACATTTTCCGCACTAAAAATTGGCACCAGCATGCTTCCAAACTTAATGTTATCCTTTTTCCCTGGTAAAGCCTATTGTATGTTTTGAGATTAATCTGATTTTAACATATAATTTATATTTTGCTGTTAATGAAAGACATTACAATATAAGCCTAAAATTATATATATACATATACTTTAATAGAATAGATTAATAAATATAGTATATATAAAGTATAATATATATATATATATGAAATGATATTAGTATATATTAATTGATGAATCAATATATATAATAAGTATAATATATATAGATAAATAAATAATTTAGTTATAGAATAAATATAGTATATATAATTATATATTATATAATATAGGGCCCTGTTATGTTTCAAGACTCCGTAATTTTTTGATTTTACTTTTTGTTTTTATTATTTAAGCACTATTGACTCAGTATAATTATACGGAGGAGGGTTATCGATCAGTTTTCTTCTGTTTGACAATCATTAGTCATATTTTTAGAATAATTATTTTAAAAATGCCACATTAGAATCCTATCCAAATTAATTAGCACACAACGAAACACCCCTCAAAATCACCACGCTCAACACCAAAAAAGAAAGTTAGCAACTGCAATTAGAAAACTCAACACCACCATCAGAAACTACCAATTACAAAACCTGTTAAAAAGACAAAAAAAAAAAATAAAAAATATTTTTGATATTTTCACTAAATGCAAATATCTCGAAAAAAGTACGACACACAAAGAAAAACCAATTACATATTCGAAATCAGCGTATGTAAAGCTTTTACAAAAATGTAAAAAAGAGAAAAGTATATAATAAAATAAAAAACTTAAAAAAAATATAAACAATTTAGAGGGGCTCGAGCCCGACGGGGACAGAGGGGGGAACGTTTTCCAGACCCCGCGTAGGGGAAGGCGGCGCGTAGGAACCCCGTCGAAACACCCAAAAATTTTAACCAAAGATGGCGGGGGTTCCGGGAGACCCTCCCTGGAGGGGAGGGAAATAGTCCCATACCCTGTCGTTCCCCCGGAAAACCGAGAGACCCGCACTGCCTGCCATCTTTTGCGGTTTTACCTTGGGTATTCCTTTCAGTTTATAAAAAAAAAAAAAAATTAAGTGAACTGACGGAATAGTCGTAAAACGAACTGCGTCCTATAAGCGTAAGTTTTTGACGATCATTTTGTTTCACCCTTAAATTAAACTATATACAGGATACAAAAAAATATAACTAGAAAGTAAATAAAAAAAAAAAAAAACAAAAATCAAAAACTGACGAGCCAGTCTTCCACAAACATTAACAGCGTCCTAATATCAATAAGTAGGATTATAATACGTCATAAAATATACTATCAATAGATGATATATACGCTAGTATTAATAATGATATATCTAGAATAATATTATATATATATAGTAATAAAATATACGTGATAATATATATATCAAAAAAATATTACATATATATATTATATATATATAATATTATAATTATGATAAGTATAAATTAAGTAATTCAAATAAACATAGCTATATAGTCTATAACTATAAATTATTAATAGAATATAATAGTATATATATTATATTAGTATATATATGATTATATGATATAATAAAATTAATTATAATAATATAGTAAATATATAATACTATACTATATATTATTATATTATATATAATTAATATATAAATATTAATAGTAATAATACAAATATAAATATAATACATATATATATATATATATATATATATAATTATATATATAGATATATAAATATATTATATCCTAATATATATTATAATCTACAAGTATTTTCTATTTGTATAAAACTATATATTTAAAATTCTATCTTTGAGTGTATGTATTAATATTTGTACTTATATGCTTGTAATGTATTGATATTAACACATGTTGCTAACAACTAATATAAATGTAAACACCTAAGCTGATGGACGAATAACAATATGAATGTAATGTATGCATTTATTTGTTTATCGTGTGCACTCACAGTACATTATGTATGTATGTATGTATAGAATGATTTCTCCATTAATACTACTCCATGTATGTTTATGATAATACCATTTATAAATGATAGTATATTATATAATATATATAATAATAATAAAGTAATATATATTAAGTATATAAAAGTATGAAGATAATATATATTCATTATATATTATATAAATATAATGATATAATATAATAATATATAGTATATAATATATATATATATTATATATAGATATTATTAAATGATAATATATATATTATTATATATATATGATAATAATCACTTATAATCATATACATATGATCAGAATATTTTATATATAATATAATATATATACTATATATATATATATAGATAGATTATATATATATATAAATATAGTATAATATATATACTAGATATAATAATAAAATATGAATATAAATTATATATATATATATATACTAAGTTGTATTTTATTGCTGTGGAAAAGCTTTGAATCTGAAATATAAGATGAAATCGTTTATTAAATAATATTAATTATTCGTGAATTATTAATTTATATTATTATAATAAATTATAATTATCTATTATTATTAATTATTGATTATTATTATTATTATATTATTATTAGTTAATTAATTATATAATTATCATTATTATTTTATATTATTAAAGAATAACTTAGTTATTATTAATAAAAGGCAGTATTCATTTTAAGTAATATTTTTGGGTTCTGGATCATTTGTTTCACAGAGAAATCGATGTGAGATATTTCGCTTTACAAGTCGTAGATAGAGAATACTCATATAATTTTCTTAAATTTACTAAAATAAATATTACATTTTCTATATAAAATAAAGAAAAGAAAAAGCAGAATAGTGCAGGCAATAAATACAACAGTTCTTATACTATAGAAAAATAGGTAGCTTTGGCGTTTCTTTAATTTTTCACCCTTCATTCGAAATAAAAAATAAAAATATAACACTAAGAGAAGTAGAAGAGGTACTTTGGTATAATTGTTGGCGGATACTTTACTCATGAGTTTATTAGACTAGTGTTTATGGTTATGTTTAATGAGTAACTGTCTAGATACCTTGCGTATGTAACAGCATATGATTAAGCTAAAACACCTTTTGTTAGCATTTATCGTGGTTCAGTACGTTAGATACGTTAGTAAATTATAATTTTTTGTTATTTGTTAGATACCCATATTTAAATATATATCTGAAAATCCTTGCAAAGAATAAAAAATACTGATGATTATGACCTGTTAAAGATGGATTTTTAAACGACATAAATAGACAAGTCTTAAAGCAAAAAAAATATTGTCGTCCCCCGCTGAGGCCGAGAGACCCTGACTCTTTCCATCTTTGCTTTTTAATCTTAGGGTATCCGTTTAGTTTAAAAAAAAAACAAGAACTGTTATTAGGCAAGCCTTGTCGCCCACTATTGCCTTGAAAATAATCGAAAAAAATCGATTACATTGTCGTTCGCATATAATAATCGGATTAACTACCTTTTAATAGTTGACAAGTTCCAATAATAAAAAATTGCTTTCAAAATAAACTGCAAATTTAATTATAATAAACAATTTAGATTGAAATTACCAAATATAGTTTGTAAGAATAATAATAAGAAAAAAAAAAAACATCTTATTTTGATTTACATTTCATTATGATACACTTTATAATTAAAAGCTTGCGGATGGTGGAATGTTTTCATGGTTGTCTCATTCACATAATTTTAATTTTCAAAGCTTTAAATAAAAGAACTGCATATTGGCTTAATACTACGATAAAGCTGATGCCGCTTACTTAATTTATTATCAATTAAGGTGGTATAAACAACTATTTAAAAGGCCGCTAATACTATTTTGTGAATTTTAATATTCTCGTATTTCGATAAATTTAATAATAATCGATTTCTTTTGTTAATTTAACTCCTTTTATTAATTAATTATTCGTGCAAGTATTCAAAATTAATGTTCATCGATTCAGATTGTGGCAGTATGTTTTAATTTAAATACTAATATTCATCCCTGGAGGGATTACCCAAATAAAAAAAAATAATAACTTAGATATATGTAATAAACTTACTGCTGAGAGATATTAACGTTTTCATAACGTCAGTTGGAACAGTTTAAACAAGATAAGAATATCAATACGTAGATATTTATGAAATATAATATATATAATACTAATACATACTACTATATCCAGTATAATATAATACATATCTAGTAATAATCATATATATAATGACATATTCAAATTCGTAACTAAGGAAAGAAAAATATACTATATTTCCTCAAAGTTAATGTTATAAAATAATACTATAATGACTCATACTACTGATAAAATGCAAGCTTGAGTTATAGATAAGTAAGCATCAATGGAAAATGGAAGGGTGTATAGAGTGCCAAGCTTATTATACTCGAATGATTTGGTTTTTGTAAGTATTTAATCCTCCGCCCCCATTGTAAAGAGGACTAAAAAGAAACAGCGAGACGAAATCCTCTCATCATCAATAATTAGATAATAGTGTCCTCTCTAACCGAATTCTTTTTTTCTTTAAAGTCGGTTTAAGCACTAAATATATGTTTTAAGGTTATGAATAAGAAATTTGTTAAGGATAATACACAGAAAAATAATCTGTGATTCTACTTACAGAAAGTTCTTATTCATCAACCGCCGTACATGTAATTTCCGAAACGAAAAGAAAATGAGTAATTATGAAAAAATATAACCGATAAATGTGTGCTCCACATGTGGCAGAGTTGCTTCATACCCTATCAAAACATCGATTAACTTCAGGAAATAAAAAAAAATATCGATTTTATTCGTTCTCATACTCAACCAAACGTATTTATCTAATATATAATATTACATATCATTACATCATGTTATGCTATAATTATCTCTATCTGAGGTAATACTAATAAATATATCATATAGTATAAGTAAATGAAAATATAATAAATAAGTATATAATAAAGAGCGTAATAAATATAATTATAATAGTATATTATACCTACTAATAAATATAAAATGATAATAAAGTAATATAATAAATAATATAAGAATATAATAATATAAAATATATTTATAATATATATATATATAATAATATAATATAAAATATCTGAAGTATAGCGTTTGAATGGGTTAAGAATGGTTATGTGAATTGATTGTAGAATTTATTGCACCTCAATCTTGAACCTGATTGGTAAAAAATAAATAACACCGTAAGCCAGTAAAAAAAGTGCATCTGGCAACATAGACCAAAGAGAAAGGGTTGCTTGAGGAATTTTTCAATTTAATATCAAGTGTAATTCTTGTATCAAAGTGTTTCATTCTCTCATGATCGGCCTCACTGTTAATAGTCCCCAAACGTGTTTTGCTCTTAATTTGACTATATGACACTTCTTAATCACTTAATATAATATAAATAATAGTAAATAAAATATATTATATATATATATTTTACTATAATTATATAATTTAATACATATAATATATAAGGTTGTTTTGTAATTTATGATCTAGAATCTTTAAATAGAATCTGGAATCTCAATCGTATATTAAGAGAAATATGAATTTTACCTTCTGGAAATTCTTTGATGAAATTTTGTGTACAATAGCTATAATAATAGTACTATAAAATTATATAATATAAGATATAAATAATAATATATAAATAAATATAATATAGTATATATAGTTATAATTATATAATATATTTAGTAATAGTATATATTAATTATATAATAATTTATATAAGTTTATATTATAATAAATATATAATAAAGATATAGATATGATATTATTTTACAGATGTTATAGTATTATATAAGTATTATATAAATAAATAATAGTTTATAACGTAATAATAATATAATAAATATACCTTAATAGATATAATAAATATGTAGGTAATAATATATATATATATGATATTGAGAGATTATCAGAAGTAATCACTGCACACCGAGAGACGATCATGCTGGACAGGAAACCTGTCACAGGGATAACTGCAAAACATAACGTAAACTGCTGTCAATGGGATGGAATCGCAGCTTATTTGGTAGAGCTTATTTGGTAGACTTAGCGGATAAACACAAAGATGTGGTGTGAAAAATGAAAAAGACGGTGAACCTTCCAAAATCTAAGGGTTTCGAGCACAAGGAGGGGAATAACCTCTGACGCAGAAATGTGAATAACAGCGCAGAACATTTTATGAAGAAAGTTGTTCAATTGAAAATGTGCATAGCAATTCGACAAGGAACTGATATGTGGTGGTCGGATCTTTTGCACCATGTAATGCAATAAGTAATGGAGAGCCGTGTGGCCCATGCGGATGCGAGTCAGGACCATTTCCTGGTTGGCGACTGACAGAGGGCGGATACCGGAAGAGGAGTGTTCCTCTAAGACAGATTTGATTCTGCAGAGCTTTGCCCCATTGCCGTTAGTCTCTCAGCACTCCTGTCAATCTAGCTGGAAGTCCTGACAAATGTGAGAAATATAGTCTGTCGGAGGATTGTAGTTCAGTCGTAGAGCTTCTAGGAGGAAAGCCGAATTATTATGGTGAGACCTGAGAACCGACAGCACAATCTCCTTGGCCACCGTCAGAACTACTGAATGGGATAGAAGTCATACGACTCAGAATACAGTGACGTGCGCTTTGTTGACGATAAATGAAGCGCCAGTCGCCAGAAAACCGTTGTACAAGTAAGACCAATGGGTTTCTCGTTGTTAAACTCTTCCTGGCTTCAGGGGCACTGCGGGAACCACAGTATGTGAAGTATGAATCGTCGGTGTGGAGGAAAAAGTAAGGCGTAATTTGAGAAATAATGGCGTACGAAAGGTTCTGCAATAAAGACAGCAGCAGACATAATAAGGGAGCACGAGAGATCGTGTGATCAGAAAAGATAGGGCGAGGTACCCACCTCGCCCTCCGATCAAAAGCCATCCATGTAAATTGGAAACAGAGGTTTTCGTGCGCGGTTACAGCAAGAATGATAACAGAATACAGCTCTTAGGAAGGCGGGATGGATGAGGTTCTATTAATGAACTTTGGAGAGAGTTGCAAAACAGTATCTCGGGATAAATATTTTCCAGAGAACATCCTTACTTTCTTACTTATATGACAGTACATTCCTTAGGGTAAGTGTAAACAATGGAAGTTGTTATATACAATCGTTTCAAATAGCCAACATGGTATATTGTGAGTAATATTGTCGATAAGAGGTGATTAATTGCTGATAGGACGCAACAGCAGTTTTGAAGACTGGATAAAAACTTTGAACAGTAAACACATAGAAAAATATTCCCTTCTGAATGGACATGAAGATGCTTTATTTGAATTTCAATGCTCACCTTGGGGTGACGAACGAAAGGTACCAGTTTGTAAATATTGTGAGTCCATCATTTTGTACAGTGTTGAGGAGAACGGAGGTAAGTTGGAAAACTAGTCCATATATGGTGAAGCCGTCGTCTACTATAGCTCGAGTAATAGCAATATATATAGGAGCAAAAGTTTTTTTCTATCAGCGCGCCCCAACATTTTGATATGATGTAAGGTGGCGGAGTTAAATTCAATAGTGAACGGCGAGACAGTCCGTCATTAGACTGAAGATGTGTGGTAGAGGACTGATGTATTAGAAAGAAATCACATACTGAAAGAGCATAGGCCAAAGGAAGTCTGATCAGCGTTGCTCTGTATTATTTAAGATCGCATAGAGAATGCAGAACCAGAGCTGGATATTTGAAGTGATCCTCTCAAACCTTTCTTTCGGAAAACAAGCATAGTGTTTGCTGTCTTTAGGTTGAGGAGATAAGTAAGAAGGCTTACTAGAAATCGATCGACACCCACGAAATTAGGACGTTCCTTCTAAGTAACGGTAGGGTTTTAGTGGATCCATATAGGTGGTATTGGACGGAGGTCGTCACACATAGAAAGAACATTTGACCGGAGCTTATAGGAAAACCAGATACAATATCACTAAAGCCCATGGTGAGAGAGGAGTTTCTTAGGCACACTGGCACGGAAGGTACTTTTTTCATGCTAAGGGATGAAAGGATTGTGTTCTAGAGGGAACCGGATTCCACCAGGGCGAATCATGTCATAATACGTGCCATGAGAACAATTTTCGAAAGGCGACAGCAAGCCGCGTTGTTGTTGAGACGAGCGGCTTTATGCGGAAATCCCAAATCGGGAAGCGAACTGGATGAATGGAGCAAGACTACACAGTAAGGCAAAGTCGCGCACACAAATGGCGCGCACCGTGTCCGCGGCAATCGTTGCCTTCGCGTCCAACTTTGCGAGTGAACATCCACCACGTAAGCAATAGAATAGAAGATTCTCTGAATAGTCCTACAATTACGTAGGAGCATCGTACTCAATCCAATTTACGGAAATGGGAGAAAACATTTAAGGAGTGGGATCCACAACTTGACGCGAAAGAACTTCTCCACACTAAAGTTACACTGTACAAAAAAGACGAACAATAAGGTTTAGTGCTGATATTGCACTGAAGATGTTGGATCCTTGATATACGCCAGAATATCGCCTCTCCGTCAAGCTTGCAAATCATGTACCTTTATGGTATCTATTCCAAATTTGAGTTTAAATTAAAATAAAAATTCTTTTATTTTCTGATTACTTTCCCTAAAATCGTTTCATACCTTCGAAACTTGAGTTTATAATTATAATTATTATTAATAAATAATAACATACTAATATAATAATAAATAATAACTATAATAATATCAATAATTTATAAGATATACTAAATAATATGATACATAAATACATACAAATATCATTCCAGCCTCAGTATATAACAAGGCAATTCCCAGCTATAATACGTGACCTATGATAATAGATAGCTAGTTACAATAGGTATGATAGGTATACGATTAATTAATATATATTATGTATAATAATATTTTTTACATAATATAAGTATATATATGAACGAGACGATAGTACATAAGTAGAATAAATAATAATAGATATAGTAAATAATATATATAGTAATATTATATAGTAATGAAAAATATATAATATACTATATATATAATATTATAATAGTTAATATAATATATATAATATAACGTATATATAACTACGATAGAATTAACATAGATTAGTCATTATACTAATAAGTATAATATAATACTATATAGTACTAGACATATAGTACATAGTATATAAGTTAATATATAATATATAGTATAGAATAAAATAGTAGTAATTATAAAGTATTATAATGATAGTAAGATGATATATATATATGATATATAATATTATAGTAAGTATATATATTATAATTAAAATGCTAAAAAACGATATCTCCTC
>JABUQX010023770.1:10000-40786 GCA_015478945.1 Trachelipus rathkii | reverse complement strand
ATTAGCATGTTAAAGTTTTCAGTAGATATGAATAATAGTAATAGATAAGATAGATTTTAAAAAGAAAATTAAGAATAGATAATTAAGAATATAGATTTATGAAGTATAAATATATAGATATAGATATATAGAGATATATAGAGAGTATATATAATATAAAGATATATAATATATATATTATAATATAAATATGAAATTAGATATAATAATATATGAATATATAAATAAATAAGATATAGATATAGATGATATATATATAAAAATTATTAATATTAAGATAAATATATAGATAGAAAATAATAGATATAGATAATTAAGATTATATGATTATATATATATACTATAAGAAGATATATAATATATAAGATATTAGATATATATAAAAAAATAAGATTAATAGAATATATATAAAATGATATAGATATATAATATAGAAATATAAGTAAATATAATTAATGATTATGATAATATAAAGATATAGATAATATAATAGATAAGGGATTAATAGTAGTAATAGTAGCAATAGAAGATAAGCGAATAATAGCATTAACATCTGACTGACAGAAAGAGTATCACGTAAAGGACTTTCTATAGAAGATTCTAATCTAAAAAGTTATTTAGAGTAGACGAATAACGACATTCATGATTGGTAGAGATACATTGACACCACATACTCCATTTACATCTTTGTCTCTATAGAGCAATTGAGGTGGTAATACAGAAGAATTAGATTATGAGAGACCTTATAAAATTAGATAGGATAGCATTCTTGAAAGTTAACTATACATTCCAGATTATTATAAGACTACGATAGCAGATAATAAAAAAAAATATTCACTGAGCATCTATAGGTTACTACGCACAGTATTTATAGAAAGTAGGATTAAGTAAGTAGGTATAATTAACTTATTAAGATAAGAATACTATAAATGGTGAGTAATATAAGAGATAGAGTAATAAATTTGAAACAATAGATTAATCATAAATTATATAATATAGAAGAAGATTTTTGGATAATAATAGATTTGAACTTTTATTTAGTTTATTAATGAATTAAGTTACCTCTTCAATGATTCTTTTAAATTTTAATATGATAATTAAGTTATTTCTATCTTTGAGGTCACGAAATTATCTAAACTAGAGAAAATGAGTACTAATAGATACATAAAATGCTTAGATAGACGCTTATTCACTTCTGATGAAGCGCGCCTTAATCTTCACACAATATTTGAGCTGTATCTAACCGTAAATAAAAACTCACAGAAACTTAAACACTCCAACTATTGTAAACACTCTCATATCAAATGATAATTATAAACACTTGGCTTATTACAATATTGAGCTTAACACCCATGTTATTCTTTATATACACTTTGTTACTTAACAGTATAATTAATATAATAGGATAAGATATAATAATAATAATATAGATATAGATATGAATAAGATAAGAGGTTACGAAAATGATGATATAATTAATAGATAAATAGATAGATGAGATGAAAAAGATACATAAATAATAATAGATAATATATATATAATAGAAATAGATATAATATAATAATAAGATAGATAGAGTAATAATAGATAACAAGAGAGTAATAATATTACTAGAGATATGAGTATGCTTATACACTGACTTATATACTACATACATTCACTTTAACACATCTATATTATTAGTACACACTTGAGACTATTACTATACAATCTTTAACATCTAGTATATATATACTATTACACATTACTATTTACTACTTATGCTTACAACTTTGCTTTACTAACTATGATACTCATATCTATGCTTTTTTAACTAACATTAGTCATTTAAAAACCTGCCTTTACATTGTATATATACTATTATTTATACAATATATAAGTACTATATATAATATAATAATATATATATATATATATATATATATATTAATATATAATATAAATATATTATATATATAATATAATAAATATATTATAATATTATTATATATTAAATATAATATATAATAATTATAATTAAATATATTAATAATATAAATATATATAAATATATATATATATAATATATTAAATATATATAAATTATATATTATATAAATATAATAAATATATATATTAATAATATAAAAATAATAAGATATAAATATATTAATATATATATAAATATATAATACAAGACAAGACACTAAGAGAGTAACTATTAATTAAAGTAAAAGTATATAAATAAATATAATATAGAATATAGTATAATATATATAGAAGATAATATAATAGATAAGATAAGTGAAAAGAGATTATAGAAATAATAGAATATAAACAAAATGCTGAATAGAAAAAAATAGAAGAAAGAAGAATATTAACGAGATTATAGATAGAAAAGATATATAAAGATATATAATAATAATAATAGGATATATATATATAAATAGATATTAGAATATATAAAAGATAGATAATAGATAATAGAATATAGATTATTATAATAGATTTGCTTAATAACATTATATAGAATAGATAGATATATAAATATAAGATATGAAAGATAAAGTATATTATATATATAATATAATTAATAGATAAGATAGTATAGATAATAGTAAATAGAAAGATAAAGTAGTAGTAGTAGATATAGTAATAAATGAAAGATAGATATATATATACTATAAAAATATTAAGATAGATATATATATATAAATAATAGAATAGATATATAAAGATAGAAACGATATAAAAATAGATAGATAAAATAATATATATATATATGATAGATAGATATATTAAATAATAGATAATTATAGATAATAGAAAAAATAAATAGAAATATTAAATAGATAGATATAATATATTAAATAAAGAAAATAATAGAAAATAATAGATAGATTAATAATATAGATATATTTAAGATTAAATATAATATGATATATAATAAATATATAGAATTAACTAGTAATAATAATATACAGAATAGTATACATATAAATATATCTATATAAATATATCAATATAATATAATTCTAAAATAAAAATATAATAATATATAATAGATAGAGGATATAATTAACTTAACTAACTACGTATTATAAAGGACAATGTACTAATATCTAATTACAGAGATATAAAATAATATAGTAATAACTATAGAAAATATAAGATAAGTATTATAAGAATATAATCAAGAAGAAGGATATAGGATTAGTAATTTAGAAAAGTATGATCATAATAATAATAATCATATCTAATAACTAAGAATTATACATATACATTAAACTAATAATTAATATAATATAGATGATAATATTTTATAGAAATTATAAGATAAATAGATATAATTAAGATAATAGTATATGAAAGTATAGATTAGATAAAAATAATATAGATACTATATATATGAATATATAAGTAATAAGAATATAGATAGATAGATAGTATAATATAGAAGATAGATATATATAAATGATATAATAGTAAGATATAATAGATTAAATTAAAATAAGCTATGATAAGATCTATTGATACTATTACCTTGCTTCCACACTTGCTTATTATACATAATATACCTTTATTTAAATCACTTCTATTTACATACTAGTACATTTAATCAATCACTGCCTTACAAATGCTTAAACATACTTATTTCTATAACTATACTATTGGCTTTATACTATAGTAATAGTAATAGATTATATATAATAGATAATAATATTATAATAGATATAAAATATAAATAAATATAGATTAATAGATAATAGACTACCAGATATATAATACATAGTCAATTAGCATCGAACATCAGACAGGAGATTACTATGGCTTCAAGTATTATAACTAAATTCCTTGGAACGAAATAGACTCTTAATGGGTAGACAGGAGTGAATTAGCCAAATTAAGATAAATAAGATATTATCAGAAGGTTGAGAAGAAAGAGATTTATAGGTGAGAGGGACCTTACAGATTATATTAGAAAATGGATTATGATCATGAGAGATTAACTACACACCGAGTAAGTATACAAGCATAAAGTACATCTATATCGTTTTCAGACATGACCGATGCTATCACATATTGATGTTAGTGTACTATAATATATCTACAGTAATAAATTAATAGAAGAGATAAGACCATATCATTATACCATATATTAGTATATGCACGCAGTCTTGATTACATGTAAGCCTGAGGAATTATTTATGTATAGTCATATGATGAGGTACGAGGATTAAAAACATCCGGACGAGACCTCTCGAGAGCTATCATCGAAGCCGACGGACACAACTATTCAGCGATCTGCGGCAGACTCTGAAGCAGTCAGAGAAATTATCATCCATCTCTATATCCGCTATAGAAGACAATATTGATGATCTACTTATGGCTCTCGCTACGCCTACGACCTCACCCACGATCTACGAGCCACTTCGATTGACGATGAGGTCATGTTCCACTAAATTAATCTACGAGATCTTTGTGAAATAATCATTTAGACGAGAAAAATCACCGACTATTTAGAGAGGAGTGATATTAATTATAAGATATACATAAAGAGATATAATGAAATACTAGTATAACACGTATGTATACTTATTGAGCCATATTTTTCTATGATATAGATCTATGGAGTTAAAATCACCTATTATTGAGAGAGTTAAGCTGCGAGATAACTATATGGAAACAAATATCACACATAATACGAGGCGAGAACCGCATGCACGCGTACTTACGGATTGTAGAGAGTATCAGAAAGAAGCCTAAAATGAGTATTATTAGATAAAGGCGAGTGGCTAATACCAGCGAACGAGTAGAGATCCGCCTGGAGCGCGAACTAGACAGACAGTTTTTACTCACACAGAAAGAGACGAGAGATAGAAGAAGCAGCTAGCTGAGGAACTAATGATCTACCAACTACACAATATTCAGCAGATGAAGGTTATCTCACACTACTACCCTGGAGAATATATGTCACATTATATAAAACTGAGAGATATTATATACCATTATGTATTCCACCTCATACCCACTTCTAAACACCGAAATAAGTAATCTAGAGGACATCACGATTATCAACACTCGCACAGATAATATGTCACTATTAAAACTATTAGCGTGTAACTAACACACTCATCTTATTAAACCTTATCTTTAACCTACAAGTACAGCGAGAATACACTTTTTACTACAACCAATCCATACCACTTATGGAAATGTATATTAATCAAGAATCAGCAAGATATATATATAAGTTACGCAAAATATCCGATATAATTTACGAGACATTAAATTCAGCGTAATGTAACACCTTATATACTCTAATTCTCACATTTAAAACAACCTTACTACATTATATTTTGTAGTAATATTATATATGACACTATCAGTAGTGAAATTACCTGAAATACTATATCATTCAATATGTTTACACACTTGCAAATAAAATAGGAGTTACAGCTTATAAAATCACACACAATACATACCCATATGACTACCGTATGAGATATTTAAAACACAGTATCGTTTATAATGCTAATGGAATATAAAATACCTGCGATATTGAACATTTATAAAGAAATTAATGGTGTCAATGTGTTTAATTCAGAGTTTTAAGTAATTTTACATTCCGTGACAAAGTATTATGTATATTGAGGTGAATTTTTTTTATTGTTATATTATTTTTCTTCTCTCTACCACTACTTTATTACATTTATTTAAAACATTAGACTATAAACAATATTATCTGAGAGATATATGACTGACATTGTAAATGAGACGAGGAGAGATCATTACAAAATCTCAAAGTAGAATGAATGTATAGTAGTGAATGACACGCTTCGATGTTGGCTATGGGGCAAATTGAACATCAAAATCTAAAATAGAGAGAAAGATATTACATAAAAAAAACATCCAGCAACAGAGACCAGAGATAGAGAACGTACGAGTGTAAAATTATCAGAAGAGCGGGAACAAACAAGAAGACGGAGGCACAGTGAGATATAAAAGTATTATAATATTTTTATTTATTCGAAGCAGTAGAGTAACATAAAGATCACTAGTTAGAAGGTAATAAAACTATTACGGAGAAGGAGTGACAGCACTTATGCTTATAGTTAATAGAATTCGCAGAGACAAAAATGCACCACGAGAGAGAAGGTAAACCATGAACACGAGTGGCGCTACGTGGATATTGACATATAGCGACTACAGACCAGGAGCTTACGGAGATGACGTACTCGTGATACTCGCCCACTTCTACCATTCACATAGTTATATAATGAGCGATTTGCGAGTCGCACTAAGCGCCAGGAGATAGATGCCTTAAATGAGTGGACAGACGAAAAGCGGAAATATAGAGAAAGGCAAGGAATAATAACAGTAATGCAGGATATAAACGGGCCACACCGACCCTAACTTTTATGTAACACCGCGAGGAGGTCTAGAGAGCCGAACCTGGAGATAAAATAATTAATTTTATATATAATGTCTCGTATCTTAGTTACTTTATGTAAATAAAGAGAGATATGATTTTTAATAGAATTATCATATTTATTCAATGTATTATTATTGATTAAATAAGAACTTATTACCACACTTCTACGTAGAAGCACAACTGGGTATCACCCCAAAACCAAGGTAATTCCAATTATATCTATATAACGTGTGATGAGACCTGTACTTAATAATGGTTATGAACGGAGTTATTAAAATGCATTAGACAATTTAATCTAGAAATATCAGATGAAGTATATAGATGAGGTATCAAAATATTGAGATGTATCAATATTATATAAATTCTATCAGAGAGGACCTTTATTATCCATTTTGAGAGAGGATTAATTATGTAACCAATAAATTAGGAGACATAATAGCATTATACGACGAGAGATAGTAATTTTACATATAATTCTTTGAGAGCTCGAGAGTATATTATTATTTATCATAGAATATACAACGTTAATTTCGCACGTATTGTAATAATTACTTGCGAGTTAGATAATTATTAATTATGAGAGAATAAATTATTACACCATTTATATATATGATTATATTACAAGATATTATCACTAATTTGAGCTCAAGAATTAGACACTCTCTCTACAGTAAGTCCGTAATTTGCAATTTGAATAGTATGTATTTCGTGACCCTGTGGAGAATTTCACTATGTGTATAA
Source organism: Trachelipus rathkii (assembly GCA_015478945.1). Taxonomy (NCBI): domain Eukaryota; kingdom Metazoa; phylum Arthropoda; class Malacostraca; order Isopoda; family Trachelipodidae; genus Trachelipus; species Trachelipus rathkii. The sequence continues at coordinate 33,630 of JABUQX010023770.1, read as the reverse complement.
TCCCCACAGAGAGCAATAATATATAAGCTAATTTACGTTAATAAGAAAATCAACTAACACAGCACATATTATATAAAAAAGAGGAAATAATCAAAATAACTTATTCGAGGAGAGGAGAGAGAGAGAACTATAACATAAGAATAATAAACATGTAGAGACTATATATATTATATTTATAATAAGACACTATAGAGAGAATTGCGAGAAGAAAAATTTAATATACTACTCCAATTAGCGAGTTATAAATTGTAGACGTATTATTTCAATATACAAGAATACGAGAGAGTAGTATTTACTAATAGACATAAGAGCGATACAATTACTACTAGAGAGAATCCGTAAGTTATAAATTCGAGGAGAGGTATAAATCATAATAAGAATAATTCTAAATTTGAAATATTAACACACACGATGATAATAGTGAAGCGAAAATACTTATAGAGGCAATTTAGATGATTTTAAATAACGCACTGATTACTTCATTAATCTTTCAAGGGACAGCATACTTCATTCACTTTAACACTTTATATAAAAAAATAAATAATTACGAGAGATCACACCATGACTACTCACACCTTATATCTTTATAGTCAGTTTATATCGAGAGGAGATTAATTAATGAAAAACATAGAGTATTTATATTTTATAAACATAACACTTATGTTGAGGAGTAGCTTAAATTGAGGATAGATAATATAAAGTATAGGAAAAGAACACGCAAGAGATTAAATTAAAAAATATTAAGATGTTTATAAAACCTTGTAAACGAGTAATAAACTTCACACAATTAAAACACACCTATTAATAATTCTTTTTCATTAATTTTGAAATAAGTAAAATTTATATTGTATATACACCAGCACTCAGTGTTATCGATCATGAATATCAACAACTATTTCTTTTCACTATAGCTCAGTTATTAATTATTATGGAGAGAAGTATGTGAGTATATGAGATCAACACCACGGAGTAATACCTAGATACACTCTTCGGAGCTAACTGTCATCGAACACACACTGCACACTTACTATACACACTCACTGAATCGAACAACAGTATAAAATTATCCAGCTATCATACTAGATATGATTAATATAAGAATGGACACGTGAAGGAGAGAGTATACTTCGAGCCAGTGTAGAGAGAGCGTAGTATCTCACGCAATTACGAGATCCACAGTATATTATCATTTTGTTTCTATTGTTCTTTATGAGCTTCACCAAGTATTACCTTATATTATTGTGAGCGCGACGCGACCAGTATAAAATTAACACAACAATATAAGGACGTCTATTCCATAACATATAATATACATTGTTGGAACAAACCAGCGTAGTAAGAGAGACACACAGCGAATAGAAAAGAGTGTAATCACATTACATGCGTCAGCTGACACGTTACATGACATATAACCAACAACAAAGAAAAAAACATATCGAGGATTAAACCATCGAACAGGAAAAATATCTAATAAATCGAATCTTAGCGTATATATAACTATACTACTACTGTTATAGTACAGATAGAGAATCACTACAAGAGTAGGCAGAAGAAGCAGAAGAGGAGAGAACGGGAGAGGATTCACTCTGAGTTCACGAATTATAACGACGAAGATCGATACAGAATGATATTGCCATGATAATATGAGATCATCCGCGCTTTACGATATGAGTAAGTACGTATTTAGAGCCCACTATACGACGCATAACACAGAGAACGGTTATTAGAAGAAAGACAGGACAATATCTGAGAGTATAGAGATATCAGCGCGAGCAGATGTCTCATTGATTACACTAGTACCTGGTTGAAATACTCACACCCCGTCGCGGATCTACACGTGATCATCCAGCAAAAAACATCACATAATCGCTACCAGCTGAGCAGTGCTTCTTCGAGAGGCATATCATGCCGCATTCGGTGATTGAGTCGCGTGACATACCTCTCTAAAGAAGCACATGTAACGTCTATCTTAGCCAGATAACGTTCTAGGAGCCTATATTAACTCGAACACATATGACACGATCGGAGCTATATCCTCACTTACACAGAGAATTTCGCCGTTCCTCCACCAGTTTACTGGCTACACAGAAAAGTGATAGGTGGAGAGCCCAATATCCACACTCATCTATGTCTTATAAGTAAAAACTAAATATGATCGTAAGAAAAGATAAGAATTTGAGATATGCGACAGTTACGGATATCACAGGAAGGTGGTCAGATATATATAGTAGAGAATTAATCACAACTTGGCACAATCATTTATTTTACAATGAAATATATAAGATATTATTTATATATTATTCATATTGAGACTACCGCTGCAGAGACGTGATTGAGCGCAACGTGAGAGCATTAGCTAGACACATGATCATGACACTCAGTCAGAGTGGCTAGAGAGCCTAGGAGGACTGAGGTTCATTGAGAGAGGGAAGTGCTGATTTTAGCATGACACATGCATCGAGGTACATGGCATACAGAATATAGAGAAGTAGAATGAGAGTGATTAGACTAATAGAGAGATTGAGCTAGGGTGGAGTAGGCATTGTTAGAATTTATATTGTGGCTGCATATATCTGATTAAGACGTATTCAAAAAGTTAAATTAAAATAAAATAAATTATAAATATTAGCACTGATCTGCTGAGAAATTATCTATAATCTTTATGATTAGCATGTACATCATCTAACAAATAGCATTACAGAGTGAGAACACTAGCCCTAGACATTAAATACAGGCTATAGAGCGGCTTAAAGTATCATAAACATTAACCAGCACTATATTAGGCTATTGAGCAATGAGCAGAGACACATATCATCACAACTCGATACATCGACTAAACTGTATCAGAAATTCGAGTAGATCATATATTTGGATATTAAGACTATAAATGATATTAAGAAATGAAGATAGAATTAGATACTTAAAACGAGGATATACCATGAGAAAATAGACGATAAAAAGATAATGCCTCACAATCCGAGAATATTAATAATACCACACCCATAATAAGAGATGATGAGACAAACTGAGAAGACAAGTTATACACTCATATCATGAACGCTCACACCCACTATCCATACCTCACTGACGATCCAAACCACCTATCCATACCACCAAGTTTAATCTTAATTCAGGGATACTATGGAATAATCCAATTGTCACAATTTACCCTATAAATTGTCCTTTTACCAACATACCTCTAAACAAGCAAGCCTTAAGCCTACACACGTCATTATTATCTCAACCCACCATCACAATCACTCTCCTATTTCCTTCACACCTACCCTCCTCTCAAATCTGTAGCTTTTCATCAATTTGAAATCAATTGACCCCAATAAATTTAAATTTTTTTACTAAAATAGTCAAGTTTTACATACCCTAAAGACATGTAAATACAGTGTAATATTAAACCACCAATAAAACACCATCCACAGCCAGCCCTACAACTGATTCCATATAATCTATTAAATCTATGGTATCTAATTACGGATCTATCGATCTAAAATTTGATAACGGAAGTCACATGTACTGAGTAATCATTTGAATTAAACATAGGTTTCTGTTTAATAGAGATTGTGATAAAATTAATATTTTATATTTGGCAGATGCCAAATTAATAATAAAGCTTATCAATAGCTACATACTGATAGCTATGACTATAAACAACCACAAACGCACCTAACACAATAAATCTTAAAACAGGGAATAAATAAAAACAGACACACAAAATTATAAAAAAATAAAAAAATTAAAATAAATATAAATAAAAATAAATTAAGATATAATATTAATAGAATAAATAAAAATAATAACCAGATAAAATAATACCCTAACCCTCTTTACACTGCTTTACAATCAATATATAGAATAAAAGTAATATAAATAGAGTGAGTGATATAGATAGATTTAAGATCGAATAAAAACATAAGATTATCCGATAGATAACTAAACAAACAGGAATATAGGAACATGAACACAATAATTAACCAATACACAGTCCACTGTTTCATCTTTTTGTTAAAACCTTCAGAGTCTCCTCAGGACTATGAAAACAATGTAAATTATATATTACATTACTAGTAAGTAGAGAAGAACATTATACAAAATTATAACCAGAGGAGCGAGAGAGAGAGAGTTATGATATAACACTTAACTCCCAAAAGGAAAGATCAATTAATATATCTTAACGTAACAAAGTTTTCACGATAATAAAGCTACATAACATTGTTAGAACTAAGAATAAATAATAAATTAACAACGTAGCAGAAGTGATATCATGTACACATCTTGAAGAGATAATTAACTAAGTACATATAACATTAAAATAGACAAACTTAGTAAAAAGTCATATAATCACCTAAGTCTAAGTGACGCGAGCGGAGATACTTATACAATCCATACAATCTTATAAAACATAAGCATTAATCACTACACTGACAATATTAATTTATACATGTAACTAATATAATAATATAACAAAAAATTTATTACGGATTATCTCTTTCTACATAACAGACATATATAACCAAATTTATCTAGAAAGAAATTTACTCACATGAATAGCTTCACACACAACTACTGATAAACTAAAAAACGAGTAAGTAACATAAACTATACACTATAACACAAGCACTACCACAATACAATAAATAACAACTATCCATTGAACTAACTGATGTTGGCCAATTAAAAGCGAGAACATACGTATATTAAGAGTGATAAATTAGAATAGTAATAGAATTATCACAAGTTATTTCACATATTTTATAATATATATATCATATTGAGAAAAGTAAGACCTGTTAAAAATATGCGTTAAAATACATTAAAGAACATAATATCACTATTCACTATTAATATCCTAAGTTTTTAAATATATTTACACATAAATTCAATCTTACATTTCACAGACAATAGGACATACCAATACTTTGACCGCACTATGTTCTATACATATATCTCTTCCTATAGTTCACACACATTCGCTCACTTTGAAAGAATGTAAGTGTAAAATGAGATCTGTCAGCAACAACTATAGACTTTACCTTCTACGGAACTTTAATTCAACTTCATTCTATCACAGATTTTTCATGTTCTGGCTGAAGAAGGAATCCCATTAACATTACAATGAAGAGAAGTAAACGATACATCCAAGTATTGAATAGTTATTAACAGAGAAACACTCAAACCTATCTGATATACTGAGATTTAATACGGAAAACCAACATGTTTCGGGTATAATATCATTAGATTACATACACAAATGTGCCTTATAAATAATGTATTAATGTCATCACTAAAGTAGTGAATATGCTTGATTCTTGAAGAAAATTATGCTGATGATTAATCGACATTTTTGATTATTAAGAACAATGCATGAGATAGAATATTATGTCCAGAGAGAGACCGAACAGATGAACCAACTATATCTAGAGACGAAGCGAATGTGACAAGTTCTAATCGAGAGAGCACGACGAGAGAGAGCGCGATAACATTCAGAGGTATTAAATATCAAGTAACCTAACGGAAGAAAACGACTAAAGATCTATTCTAATTAGAAATATATCAACGTGGTACGACATATCTTATCACAGTTAAGAATTAATCACTATAAAGCTGAAAGATCCAAATCGAGGATAACAACAAGACATACCTCATATCATACCAGATAGCACAGGTATCTATATATCGATAATCTAGAATCCATTCAAACAACTAACGAAAATAAAGGTCATTATTATCTCTGGCAAGGACAAAGCAATGTAGTGAACATTAATCCATTACGATTCATTATACGATTAATATAAAATGAATCATATACGTTGGAAAATAATCAGAATTACTAAATAAGGGAAATATCAACAACAAGAGATAAGAGATGCGAGAGAGAGCGAGAGAGAGAAGAGTCAGCCAACGCAAAAAAAGATTCATACTGAAGAAAATAGAAGAGTAATGATATAAACTTAATCCCTATTAAAAGAGTAATGAGAATTCTAATATCTTATTACAGAACACCAAATATAAAAAAAAGTTAAAACACAGATATAACAATTCGATACCAACTGACACCCGAACCAGTTAAACACATATCAATAAATATTACAAAAAAGGAGTATAATATAATTCGTATGAAGAAAACAAACAAACAACAATAACAAAAAGAGAAAAAAACGAAATAAAATAACAAAAACAATAGTAAAAACAAAAATTAAAAATATGAGAATATAAAATATATAATAAAATTATTGGTTATATTGTACATATTAAATTAGAAAATCTACACTATTACAAGCATACTCCTTTCACCAACCACTATTATGAAAACCAAAATATATGTAATAGAAAAATTATATCCAAACACAACTACTATAGATACATTAATAATAAACAACTATCATAACAAAAGAACTCCATAACTTATAACAACACTACAAAAAAAGAGATAACTATAGCACATGACGTACAATTAATTAATTAACGTACTATATTTCAAAAACAGATATATTACAAACATATCACTAAAATAATAAATATACTTACGCCGCTGTGTTAAATATTTCACTAATTTTAACATTTTAACACTATTGAGACAGTTCTGGATTCTACAGAAAGAAATATCAACATTTAACAGAGATATAAACGTAAAGCAAAGAAAAAATTAAATAGTTGCATTATTATAGGTAATAAAATATAGACTATCCCAGTCACAAATAAAAATTAATATAATAGCTATAACTATACTTACAACATGTCTTTTCCACTCTTATCATAATGTCACTAAAATTAATAAAGCCTCTATAATGAATAAATATAAAATAAAAGTATACAATAATATAAAAAAACAGTATATATAAAATATTAATAATAATAATACACAAATAATAATAAAGGATAAATAGTAAATATAACATAATACTAACACTATAAAACACTATGAAAAAGTAACTAACTTATATGCAATACAATCAACGATAAACTAATATGCAATAGAACATATTTTCCAATGCACATTAAATCTCAACATTTTAAACGTAAAATATAATTACACAAATTGAACATATAGATATGAATAATTATAACAAGATTGAATATATCATAACCTTGTCTAATTATCAAGAGCAGATCAATAACGAGATTATATACAGGCTAGAAATATGAGCCGAGACACTCAGGCTACACAATTAATAACATCAAATATAAAGTATGACTTTATAATAAATAACGGGAACTCATTTAACTGAGAGATAATATATAATGCTAAACGATACACAGAGTTTACACTATATTAGCATAACACATATAAACAAATAACATTATAATATATCAGATAATAAAATATGATTAAAACATCGAGTAACAATAGAAAACCTAGCAACTACATAGTAAATATAATAAAATAGAATAGATAAATATAGAATGCCGTTAGATCTAGAAATATACTTACTACTCTCCATTATCTAAACCTCCTTCCAACTAGCATAAAGCAGTAAAGTACCAACACATCGTAGTACACACACCACGTATCCTTAATTAACACACTTCTTCACACACGCATTACATCATCCTTACTATATCAGTTCACTCACTTATTCATTACAATCGGCTATATTTAACATAACATAAAATAATAAAAAAACAAATATAATGTAATGACATAAACGGAATGAATCATAAATCATTCATACTTAGAGCAGGATTAAGAATGATAGATGACGCACTGGGAAAACAGAGAGACAAAATATGTATTTAACACATAAGTGGAATATCTGAGAGTAATATTAATAAATCAAAAAATTAGGCATAGATAATAGATAACGTATGTGTACTAAAATATACTAAATAAAATATAGCCATCAGAGGAAAATAATAATATATCAACACATGATCGTGTGCATTAACGCAAAATACGACAATTAACAAAAAAAAATAACATAAAATTAAATTATACAAGCATAATTACAGAAATAATGCTATGAAAATATGATAAGGATGGAGGCCAGAATAAGACGTAAAATAATATGATTACACGTTAATGTAAAGCAGTAAATATCACCACACAGTAAATAATCAAGTAATAAGGAATAAACAACACTAATAGCATAATAATCACACTACTGACAGCTCCCTACTATAAAACTCATCTTTTACCCATCGACCTCCTTCCCACGTCCGCTGTGAAACATCTATTGAACTACTCGTATTCAGAGTTCTAATCAAATTGCCGAGAGCATCATCCATTTACATGCTAATATAAACACTAAACATACACAATAATAAGTTACTTTAATCTATCTACACTCATACACAATAATATGCTCTTACACCAGACATATGAGTTATTCACGTCACATCTACAAACATCTCAACATATAATCATCACCAAAACACATCGTCAACTAAGTATAATCATCCCATGTCCATTGCAAACACATATTACCCTACTATCGACTGATGACGTAATAATTAATCTACAATCTATAATCAATACTGAAAAATTCCTCTACTTATCAAGAGGTAAAGTAGTTAACTAACAGGGCATACAATACATCGATATGTATTACTAAACTTTTCAATGAGCTATTACACAACTATAATATATAAAAAATATATAAATAATATATATATAAATATATAATAAAACCAATGATACAATATAAATATGTAATAAACCCAATTAATAATAAAAAATATCAGCATTAAAACAAAGAGATGAACAAATCATAAGAAAGAATACCTAAAAACATCATTATAGAACACACTAATTAGAAATTGAACATATCGATTATCGTCAAAGATGATTCACACTCACTTTCAGAGAATTAATTATAACAATACATAAATATAAACTAATGATATAATATTAAAATACCAATAGACAATAAAAATAATAATATAATGAAGCTTATAAAAAAATATAAACTAAAATGACCAAACACTAAACCAATGACCAATATAAAATACAAGAATAGAAACCAAAAAATACTTAACACCTATAGGCTTATAGAATGTAGATTCTAAGACATATATCATACGTCAGTTATAACACGGATAATATTAACGATTAAAAACTCATCACATATCTATCATAAACAAATCATTAAATTTAAATAGGATACAATGCATACAATATGAGTAATAATTAAAGGTAACATAACGTAACCTATAAATCTATAACGATATAACAAGATTATTCATAGCCCATATAGGTCACTTTCTTTACCACGAAAGATCTACATTAAACCACCGAAGAAACTCTAATATCACACCTCACTCATACTCCAATCATATCAATCCTCTTTGAAGAATTCCGTGCTTACTTGTCTCATCTAAACAATCCCATTCTTATCTCGGTCAAGCTCTTATTACATCAGGCTATGCTAATCTTAACTATATCCTATTGCCATCACTCTATCTACCTTCATTTCTACTATAATCTCTATAATTCATACTTCATATATGTTACACCAATCTGTCTTTATACTATATTTGCTCGCTTTAGTGACATTATAACTATTAAATACCTATCTAATATTATATTAATATAATAAATATTTATATAAAATTAAATAATATTTAATTATTAAAATCAAACATGTATATCTTTTATATATAATTATTATTATATATATATATAATATGATAACAATAACCCTATATATAAATAAAATGAGTATACATATATAATATATAATATAGTACAATATAATATAAAATAAGTGTAAAAAAGCTAAATGTCAAGGCAAATTATTAAAAAAGAGGCAAAAGGATATAACGCGTTGAATGTAAAAAGCAAATAGTTAAGGTAATCCTTAGTAGTAAAAAGCAAATGTAAAAGCCAAAGTTAAAAGCAAAGTGTAAGAAAAAAAGCACATAAAGTGTAAATAAGCACATAGTGATAATACACAACGAGAGATGCGATAACAAAGACATAATAATGCCAATAAAAATACAATGAGATTAAAAGCAAAAGATGTGGTCATCGATCAACCATCCCCAGAATTATACTAATCTAATCTCGCACTTGCACAGAATTTCATCTGGGTATAAAATTCTTCGAACTTAAAGTCGAATTTTATTTCAAGTATCTATCTATCTATCTATCTATCTATTTATCTATCTATTTATCTATCAATCTATCTATCTATCTATCATATCAATTGATAACGAAATAAGTAGGAACATGGAACTATAACTTATAAAGTTATCAACGTATCTAAATTCTATCTATCGAGTTCTATAATTACATCTACCATGAGCAGAGAGTAATCTAATACTATACTATCTTCGATATCTATCTAGAACTATCTAATCTATATCGATAATTCTATCATTATCTTATCTAGTCTATACTAAGATCATAATACTAATTAAAACTTATATAAACAAAAACATTATTTTAAAGATTAATTAATTAAATCATATTAATAATAATATCAAATCTTATACGCATTAACTAATATCTATCTATATCTAAATACATTAATTCTAAAATAATAATCATATCATAATCTATACTAAATTTATTTATATCTGTCAATATCATATCACTATCATAATATCTAATCTATCTAATCTATTCTAGACTACTATTCATATCTAAATAGATCTATCTAGATGCGAGTGAGAGTATATTATATATAGATAATCTAATTTACGTAATAAATTCTTGGTCATTATAATATAAGAGAGAGAGATGAAAGATAATAGAATATATAAATAATAATAGATAATAAGATAAATTAATGAATATATAAGATAATTAATATAAATAAAGTATTAATATAAATAAATAATAATAGATAGATATAATTAATAATAGATAATATATAATATATATAGATTAAGAATATATAAAATATAATAATTATAAAATATATATATTAAGATAAGATAAAGGAGATGAATAGATAAAGATATATATAAGCAAAATAATAAGATATAAGAAATATATAACGTATAATAGTATGTTAAAAAAAAGCTATAAAATGTAATAAAGGAGTAAATAAAATAGAAATTTATAAAAACTAAAGTGATATAGAAAAAACTAAGGTAAGTAGATATAATAATAAGAATGATAAGTTCAATTGAAATAGCGATAGTGTAAAGAATAATGCAACATTTGAAAGTTTTGGAAAGGAAAGACAAAAGTGTAAAACATCTTAACACTAGACTAATAATGATATTAAAAGCAAAGGAAAGCATAAGTGAAAAATACAATAAGAGTGTAAACAAGCAAAAGTGTAAAAAATCAAAGGTATGTTAAAAGAAGAACAAGGATGAGAATAAGAGTCACAAAGATGAGTAAAAAACAATCATAATCTAAAAAGCATTTAGATCTAGCTAATCTTATCTAATTACATCATACATATTCATAATAGCATATCTATATATCTATGAACTATAATATGATTATTCAATCTATTATCATAGTAGATCTATGCATTAATCTAATACGATCATATAGATCCTTAATACTATATCATAATCTATACTAAACTATATAACTAATCTAGAAAAATATCGAGAATAGGATTGTAATAAGATAGAGACATGAGTAGATAAAAATAAGTATATCAAATAATCTATAAGATATATCATAGACTATATAATATAGCAGCCATCATATTACTATCATAATCTAATTATAATCTAGTCATAATCTATCTTATCTACGTCTATAATACTAATCTAATTAGCTAGTAAATCACAAAAAGTGTAGAAAGACAGAGTTAAAAGTAAATCTATATCTAATCTATCTAATGCCTAATCTAATCTAATCTATCTATCTATTAACTTCTATTATCTTATCTATCGATTCATATGGACTAATGACATATAATCATAAGTCATATCTTATCTAACTATCAATCTATCTATCTATACTATCTATACTATAACTATCTATCTTTAAACTTTATCTAATCTATCATATTCTAATATATACTCACTAAAAAATTCTTCAATTTACTTTTCTATTTTAAAAATTCTACTGCTGCCCTTTTCTATCATATCTATATCATTATAAAATAATCAAACTGGTTGAATTCAGGTGTGATTCCAAAAAGTAGATTCTCAGTGAAGTATTGCACCATAACTGTTCATACGAATACATCTTATCTTCTAAAATTCTCTAATTTATCAATTCAATACTAAGCTATCTATACTAATCTTAATTCTTTAACAATAATCCTCACTTATCACTTGACTTCTTATAACAATATCATAATACAGCTATAAAGTAGTTGAAAGTAGTAGGTAAATTTTGCCAATATGATTAAAGTATATGCTATCAATACCTATCATGCATATCTATACATATCTAATACATATATCTATTTTTCATTTACTATGGGCTAATGATTGTCTCTAAGGATAACTTATCATAGCTTAATCTTTATTAAACCATCCCATCATCATCTAACCCTCCCATTCTATCCTTCTTTATTATACCATCCTATTCTAGAATCTATTCACTAGACTAAGACAAGAATCATGAATAAGGACTTTTCACATTCATTTTGAAGAAAATTCTCATAACTCAACTATCTATCTATCTATCTATCTACTATCTATCATCTATCGAATACTAATACTATATCTACTCTATACTAGATCACTATAATATAATACTAGATTAAGATTACATAGATACTATACTAACGATTAAATAATAGAGTCTTAATCATTAAGAATATCATATAATCATATATCTCATTCTATAGATTCTATCTAAATTAGCTTCTATTACATTATTCTATGTCTATCCAATTCTATTGTCTTTTATCCCATATACAATTAGAATTTGATAACATAACTTAAACCTCATATATATACAACATATCTTACACCTAACCAATTATCACTCTATCTATTATTCTTATCTTAATTTCGTAGTCTTTACATCACCTATGCTCTTTATGTACTTTGGGTTATCTATCTGGTCATGAATACCTATGCTTCTACACTCCGTCACTTCTACACTCCATACTAAATACCTATCTATTACTAATACTTATTGCTACTCTATCTATCATACAACCTAAGACTTTCTTAAATCTAATCATACTAGTCTATTTTACTACCACTTGTTCTAATACCTAATCTATCTATCTTATTAAACACATTATTTCTTAAAGATTTAGTAAATACTTTCAGATTACTTCCTATAATCATATCTAAATCTTTTTAAATAAATAACATATTAACTATAATAATTATTTACTTAATTTAATTAATCTAACTAAATTAATCTATAATTATAATTATAATTAAAATCTATAATCTAAATCTAATATCTATAATATCTTAAAAATCATAATAAAATCATATCTATAAATAGCAAAAGTGTAAAAAGAACTGATGGTATATATAAAGTAATACTATATCTTAACACTTAATCTATCAATAATATATGCGCTAGAATACGATTTTGTAATTTTCTTCCCACTACTAAAGACAAATTTCCCAGAAATATAATAAATTCAAAATACGCAAAAGTGAGTCTATGAACTAAATACAAACTAAGTACTATCTATATCAAACGTATACAATAATCTATATTTAATATTTTATATAAATACTAGTTCATTCCTTTGATGTTTAGTTTTGGGATAATTGAGATATATAATAGATATAATTAATAATATGAGTTAAATTGAATAAATAGATAATGATAATAATAGATATATATAAAGAAACTATAATAAATAGAAATGATTATAACTTAAAAAAAATTGATATAGATATATATATAATATAATTAGAAAAATAGAAATAAATGTATATAAATGAATTAGTATATAAATAAGATAAGATATAAAGTAATAGATAATAATAAGATGATAATAATATAGTAAATAATGATAATAGTAATAGGATAGGCCCTATTCAACCCTTATGGGTTTGATAGATAGAAATAGAAGATAGAAGATAGAATAGATAATAGATAGAAATAGATAGAAGATAATAAAATCCCTTAGAGATGCTAACACTTGCTTTACACCTGATTGGCCACATGCTTTAAACACTATATTTTACACTACTACACACTTACCTTGCTTACACTGCTTTACACTGCTTACACAATCATACACTATGCTTAACACACACAACCAGATAGCATTTAACCATTTATACAAGCACCTCAATATTATTAGAGGAGTGATATAACTAAAAAATACACTACTTATATATATATTAATATATAATAATAATATAAATAATAAGTATAAACCTAGTAAAAATACTAAAATTAAAGTCAATATTTTTATAAATCATATTTAAAATCAAAATTTAAATCAAAAATGAAAAAGACAAGATGTAAAGCAAAGTGTAAAAGAAGAGAGTGTAAAATGACAAAAGTGTAAAAGCACATAGTGTAAAATCATTATAAATGGGAGGAAGGGGTAGTTAGTTAAGCAAAAAGTATGTAAAATACAAGTGTGTAAACAACAAGACAAGATGGAACAAAGACAAATAAATAAGACAACTATCTAAAGCAATTTATTGACTATACATATCATCAGATCACATACTACTCTATATGAATCTGACAAAATATTCATAATCATATCTTTAATCGATTAGATCTATCTACTAAATCATATCTCCATATTGCTATAGCGGTATCTAAAAACAAGGGCATTAGTACAGATAATTATCATAATCTAATAGCGTTTTCATAAATTCTCGATAGAAACTATACTAAAATCTATATCAATGCGTAGGATATATAATACTAGTGCTACTCCATCTATTCCTAGGTCGGAATATTTAAATCGTAATCTACCTTATACTAATTACCTTCTATGCTATAAATAAAACTGCTTAATTCTCGTCTATCTAAACTATCTATAGGTACGTATAGTCTAATCAATAATTCTAATCTTAACTCCCTATCTACTCATATTCATACATCATAGTCTTATACTAAAATACTAATTTCATCATCAAGACTAGTAATTACTAGAATTACTATCTAGGTTTCTAATACTCTAATGCTATATCTTACTTTATTATATATGTCATCGTGACTGAAATCTTTTGACAAACATGACCCCAAGTCTTTAAAAGCTTAAAACCTAATATCACATTATAAGCCAATTGAAATTTGAAGCGTAAACATCTGGTTTAGAGCCGATATATGATCATTACAATAGCGAGAGACACGAGTGACCTGGACGAAGAAATAACTGCATAGTCATATGAGCAAGATTGTAGCATATTTATGGTATATAGAAGGGACTAACTTGGTATATGATATAAATATTATTAAATGGAACTATATTATATATATATAAGCTAAGTGTAAAAAAGCTAAATTAAAGGCAAATTAAAAGCAATGTGTAAAAGCAAGATGTAAAAGCATAGTAAGAAGCCAATCGCGCGTGTTAGTCTAGAAGCAAGTGTAAAAGCTAAAGTGAGTAAAGCAAGAAACATTAGAAAAGGTCAATGTGTGTATTGTCTTAGTTCCGTATCAATAATCATAAGTCGTTTAATAAGTAGGGAAAATCTCCAGTGATTGTTAGCAAAATGAATAAGTGAACTAAAGTCAAGTGTACGCACACACGATTAATCCAATTGAGTGTTAAGCATAGATGGCAAAATGCTAAGAGTGTGTAACAGCAAAATACATATCAGACAAAATTAACCATTATGCGTATTATCTAATAATAGTTCTTCTATCTATCTAATCTATCTAGTCTCTATTTCTAGTGCTAAATGCTTATTAAACTATCTATTCTATCAATCTATCTTATGTCGTCTTCGCTTACAAAGCTACTATATCATACTCCGCTTCAGATTCATATCACAACAAAGTAATACCTATCTTCTATTCTATTACTCACTTTCTTAATACACAAAATATACTCGATCTAATCTAATAACTTATAATCAATCTATTATCAACTCTATGAATCTCAATGCGCGTGAGGCTATCATGCATGATCGTAACCTGATCATGCTATGCTTATCTCTATCTATCTTCACTAATCTATACATCTAGCGAGTACTATTACCTGTGCGCTAACTCTATTAACAATCCACTATATATACCAATTCTAATCCTTTAACTCTAGCTAATACTATTCTTATTCAAAAAGTCTAATAATATCTATCTATCTAAATCTAAGTCTTAATCTATCTATCTATCCTAAAGTCATAATACTAGCTTAATCTTCTTTGTTAGGATATCAAAGCTGTAATAAAACATAAAGGTTGTAAAATGCATAATGATAGAACGCGACATGGGAAGTTGATAAATAAAATTCAATAGAGCTTAAGGAGAAAAGATCAGAAATGGTGTATGGTTTAAATAAGCAAGTATGCGGAAAGCGTTTTTAAAAAGTGAATTATTGATAATTGCAATACTTAGTCCAATAAAAAATACCCTTAGCCATCTAATCAAATATACATACAGTTCATATCTACAAACATTTCTTATCGTTAATCCTTTCTATCTATCTTATTCAAAATAAATATTATTTCATAATCTTATTTTCACAGTTCAAAGACGATGAGGATAATTTAGACCTTCAAATCCCAGTTGGCAAAGGATATTTGGAATCCCCAGCCGATTGGCCCCTCTCTTACCAGTACCCCGTGGCATTAGCCAATCATTATCAAAGTATAGATTAGAGTAAGTCAAAAAAAACACTGAAAAACTGGAATAAGTTGAAATGGTCTCTCCCCTCTCTCTCTCTCTCCCCTCTCTCACTCTCTCTCTTCCTCTCTCTCTCCTCTCTGCTCTCTCTCTCTCTCTCTCTCCCTCCTGCCTCTCTCTCTCTCTCTCTTTCTCTTATCTCTTTCTCTTTCTCTCTCTCTTTCTCTCTCTCTTTATCTTCTCTCTTCTCTCTCTCTCTCTCTCTTCTCTCTCTCTCTCTCTCTCTCTCTCTCTCTTCCTTCTCTCCTCTTCTCTCTCCTCTCATCTCTCTCATCTCTCTCTCTCTCTCTCTCTCTCTCTCTCTTAAAGTTTATTTATTGGAGCTTAAGGAAATTTGATTTTAAAGTTTTGTGGAAGATAATGAATTTATAAACGCTTAATGTTACCCAGACAAACCGCGCGTTGCAACGCCGTCGAAACCGACTTAGGTTTGTGGGCCGTCTGTTTTTTTTTTTTTTTTTTTTTTTTTTTTTTTTTTTTTTTTTTTTTTTTAGTTAACACTAAAACCAACGGGGCATAGCCATATTCTTCAAAGAGTTACATCAAGGGTTTATATATATTTCTATATAAATTTGTGATCACAAAAAACTTAACCACCACGCTGTGGTTACGTTGTAGTCGATTCTATTCTGTGTGGTTACGTAGTAGTCAATTTGTGGTAGGTAAGAGTTACAGTCTAAATAAAAGAAAACATTTTTCTTTCTTAAAAAATGTCAAAATGAAATAAATAAACTTTATTTAATTTTAAACAAGTACCTGTGAGGAAGGGCGAGATATGCCCTTCGTCGGTGGAGACTCGCCCTTGAAAAACAAACAAAAAAATGTCCCGGAGGAATGCTGGGATAAATTATGTCATATGAAAATTTTCAAAATCGTAAAGGCAGTAATTATATGAACACAAAAGTTCACTTTATAAACGCGTGAACAAGTTAATATCCGTTAAACCACAATGAATTTACAGAAAATATTTATATCAGTCGAGCACTTTTGTTCAAGCGAAAACGCTTGACTGATATAAATATTTCCTTTCCTTCATTGTGGTTTAACGGATACTAATTATAACGAATAGATTCACTAGTTTATTTTCTAAATTAAAAAGTAACAGAAAAAAATTGTTGATACGTTTTGCTATTTGCGTAAACGAATCATTGGGACATTTTGTCATTTGTTCAATTGAATCTTTGAAACATTTTAATATTTACCCCTCCAAATCTTTGGGACATTTTCTCCTTGCCTAAACGAATATTTATGACATTTTGTCCATTGTTCCAACAAATCTTTGGGACATTTTATCAATTGTTCCAACGAGTCTTTGAGACTTTTTTGTTATTTGGGGTCCCAAACAAAACTTTGGGATATTTTATTTTTTCCCAAACGAATGTTATGACATTTTGTTATTTGCCCTGATGAATTGTGCATTATTTTGCAGTATAAGGCAGAAGATCTTTAATCTCACTAAATATTATCTCCTTCAGGTATTATTTTGGGGGCTCAGAGACCTTAAGCGAATTCACCTACTGACGGTGGATAGACCAAGGGTAGATGTAGAGATCGCCGGTCACATTATCCAATCGTCCGTTATTACTTCGGCCAAGAAGAACCCAAATTTTTCGAACCCTATCAAATACATTGATTTGGTTTGTATGCTTATGCTTATTGCATGTACTGCTATTATTATCTATTAATATTATTATTATTATTATTATTATTATTATTATTATTATTATTATTATTATTATTATTATTATTATTATTTTTTATTATTATTATTATTATTATTATTATTTGGTCTGATTGAAAAATTTAAGTGATATATATATATATATATATATATTATGATATATAAATCTTAAAACTATAGACATATATTGTATATTTTAAATGCGTGGCAATCTTCCTATATAGATATGGTTAAATATATATATATACAATCTATCCTAATAGATATGGTTAAATATATTAAATATTATAATATATATATATATATATATATATTATACTATATATATATATCTTCCTCTAGGAGTTACCGGGCAACAGCTTTATCTGTCCCCCGATCACGATAAGGGTTGTGACTGAGAAGTTTCGGTGAGATTTACCTTTGGTTGGGACCCCACATTATATCCAATTTACACAAATACATGTGGACTCCTTCTACTAAAAGTGATAAAGAAGCAGCAAAGAAGCAGCACACAGCAGAATGGGAAACCAACAAACTCAGTTATCATTTATTAACAAGTAAGTATCTATATATATATTATATATATATATATATATATATATTAGCTATATATATTATATATATATATATATTATATATATATATATAATACTATATATATATATATATATATATATATATATATATATATTATATTTTTCTGTTGTCTTTGAAGATTGTATTTATTTTCAGTTTTGTCTCTTCTCTCTCTCTCCTCTCTCCTCTCTCTCTCTCTCTCTCTCTCTCTCTTCTCTCTCTCTCTACTCTCTCTCTCTCTTCTCTCTCTCTCTCTCTCTCTCATCTCTCTCCTCTCTCTCTTTATTTCTAGTTTCTTACAAGTAGTCCATGGCAATATTTCTCACTAACTTTCACTGATTAAAACATCTATCAGCCTTACCATCAGATGATGAAAACGCTCTTCTCGATTCCAACCAACCAATTGTCTTGAACGACGACGCCTGGGGAGGAAGAGTCAGATCGAAGCACAGGTTAGGTAACGTCGTCAGGATGAGCGCAAGAGGAAGACCGACACCGCCAGGAAGGAAAAACAAATGACGAACGAATTAAGTCCCCTATTAACGAAAGAAGAAACAAATTATAACAATTGATTACTGTAAAGTATATCATTAATTATATATATACTTATATCATAGTTTGCTTATATACTTGGTATTACTCTTGCATACTATAATATATATAATATTATTAATATATATATATAAGTATAATAATAAAATTATATATATTATATATTATATATAATATAAAATATATATAAAAAATATATATAAAATAATATATAATATATATATATATATATATATATATATATATATATATATATATATATATATTATAATATATAGTATATATATATAATATATATATATATATATATATAATATATATATATACTATATATATTTTATATATATATATATATATATATATATATATATATATAATAATATATATAATATAATTTAATTTTATAAATTTAATAAAAAAATATATATTAATATATTACATAGACATCTTTATATAATATATATATATATATACATATATATTATCATATAGTATTATATATATATATATATTATATAATATATAATATATATATATAATATAATATATATATATATATACAATATATTTACAATTATATATTATATATAACAATACTTGTATATCTTTGTGCAAACTTAATTATGTCAAGTACCATCAACTTGTTATTTGTAGTACCATAGTAGAATATTTAATATAGTTTCAAATTATTATTTAAAATTATTATATATTATTATATTATTATTATTAATTATTATTATTATTAATTATTATTATTATTTTATTATATTATATTTTATTTTATTATTATTATTATTATTATTTATTATAATTATTATCCTACATTTTTTGTGATTACTATTATGATTTTATTCCGATTATTTTTTTTATTATTATTTTTATGTAATTATTATTATTATTATTATTATTATTATTATTATTATTATTATTATTATTATTATTATTATTATTATTATATTATTATTATTATTATTATTACTGATAGTAGTTAGTTATCTAATATGTTTTGAATGAATTTGCAACTAATAAAGTTAGTTTCTCAAAATTACGAACGATACTTTGTCTATATATAATGTATTTTACATAGTTTTAGATCTTACTTGCTCTTTGAGAATATTTTAAATTTGAGAATATTTTAAATTTTGAGAATGTTTTAAATTTGAGAATATTTTAAATTTGAGAATATTTTAAATTTGAGAATATTTCAAATTTTCTAAGTTTTTATTATTTTGAGAATATTTTAAATTTGAGAATATTTTAAATTTGAGAATATTTTAAATTTGAGAATATTTTAAATTTGAGAATATTTTAAATTTGAGAATATTTTTGTCTAGAAATTATAGAAAAGTTTTTATTGTTTGATTTTTTTTTTTCGCTTGATGGTTTATTAAGATTTATCCTTATAGATATAAATATAAATAGATGCTGAAATTTTATTTTTGTTTCATTTTTTGTTTTGTTTTTTGCTTGATAAAATATTCAAGCTAACTTCTTTAGCTTTTCTTTTAGATTAGGTAGAAGCTTTTTACCATACAAGGGGCATTGTACATTATTTAAGTCATGGTTGTGTTGGTTAATGTGTTTGTGCTTTTCTGTACTTTAAAAAAAAAAATGTAAGTTTCAGAAATGTCCAAAAATTATCGATCAACCTATTTTGAGTTAAATTGTATAAACCCTTTAAATATTTTCCCCCAGCGAACACCTTTAAATATATACCCCCGGACCCCTTTAAAAAAATTTTCCCCTCTGACCACCAAAGTTTAACTCAAGATTTAAACCCCTTATTGTGTATCAAATTTTATTTAAAGTTCTTTTGAATGGCCTTCTAATATTTGGAAAAAAAGAAATATATTCATATAATTATATAAAAAAGTTACAATATTATGGAAAAAATACAAATTCAGCATTTTTTATAGAAAAATCGTCCAAAACGCTTTAGAAAATCGAAGTTTTACACAATCAGGCAAAGGAAATTTGTTCAACATTTCCTTTACTTTCATGATTTCCTTCATTCATTTCTTCATGTATTCGCGAACCCCATTTGATCTGCGAACTACAAGTTAAAAACCACTGGTATAGGTCTAGTGTTTTTTTTTAAATCAATTCCCAATAGAAAAGAGTCGAGAGCACATGTGACACCCACCAAGGTAAGAGCATTATTTATGTCACTGTCCAGAAGAAAAAGTACCACATTTCCCGAAATAAGATATTAGAAACAAGTTAGTAAAAGGGTGAAAACAAAAGAAGGAAGTACATTAAAACACAAGGACCAACTTGCTAAATCAACGAAAGACAATGATTTGAAACTCCCTATATAGAAAGTTGAAGATTTTGACTTAAAGTAGAAATATGTTTTAAATATTTATAGTGTTGAATTCGATTGATCAAACTTTTATTTTCAAAGGAAAAAAAAATTTCTTCAAACACGAAAAAAATTTCCTAACATTTCAACCAACTTCCAAAACACAATTTACACGATCAATATTGTCTATCTAGCATTAGTAACTAATCACTAGTAACTTACCTATTAAAGATGCTTATTTCTCTTATTTAAGTGCTTATCATAATATATATATATATATATATATATATATATCAATGACAGGGAACCGAACCAGTGTCAAAGCTAGCCAGCATCCCAAAGAAGGAGAAGACAGAGATTAACACAAGAAGGAAGCAAAGCCTCGAGATGGACGAAGAAGATGAAGAGAACCGTGATTGGTGGACAAAATATTTTGCATCTCTCGAAGCGGTTATTGAGGTTCCATGTTTTTAGATAAATTAATTTTTATTATTTTTTTTTTTTTCAATGTTTTTAATTTTGATAATCATTTTTTTATTATTATTATTTTTTTTAATGTTTTTTAATGTTTTTTTTTAATTTTTTATTTCATTTGTTATTTATATTTTTTTTTTAATGTTTTTAATGTTTTTAATTTTTATTATGTTTTATTTTTATTATTTTTCATTTTTTTGTTTTTTAATTTTTTAACGTTTTTTTAAATGTTTGATTCTTTTTTATTTTTTTAGATTTTTTTTTTATTTTTTTTTTTTTTTAATGTTTTTAAATGTTTTTTTTATTTTGATTATTTTTTATTTTAATTTTTATTTTATTTTTTGTTTTTTTTATTTTTTTGTTTTTAATTTTGATTATTTTTTTTTTTTTTATTTTTATTTTTTTTTTTTTTATTGTTTTTTAATTTTGATTTCTTTTTATTTCTATATTTTTATTTTATTTTTTTGTCTTTTTAATGTTTTTTAATTTTTATTTACTTTTATTTTGATTTTAATATTTTTTAATGTTTTTTTAATGTTTCTAATTTTGATTATTTTTTATTTTTTTATATTTTTTATTTTATTTTTTTTTTTTAATGTTTTTTATTTTTTTGATTATTTTATTTTTATATTTTTATTTTATTTTTTTGTTTTTTTTTTAATGATTTTAATGTTTTTTAATTTTAATTATTTTATATTTATATTTTTTTTTTAATTATTTTGATTTTATTATTTTTTTCTTTTATATTTTTATTTTATTTTTTTTTTTTCATGTTTTTAGTTTTTAATGTTTTTTAATTTTGATTATTTTTTATTTTTATATTTTTATTTTATTTTTTGTTTTTTAATGTTTTTTATTGCTCTTTCTTGTTTTATTCTTTTAATTATTTTTTTTTATTTCTTGTATGTTTTTTTCTTACATAAACTTTTATATGCTTTGTTTACTATTTTAATTTTTTTAATTTTTATTTAAAATTTTTTTTTTAAATTTTTTTTAATTATTTTTTTTTTATTTTCCCTATTTTAATACTTTGTTTACCATTAAATCTATCATATATATCACAAATCAGATATATATAAAAAAAAAAAAAACGATACATTTATTAAATTAAAAAATATTAAATCGATATTTTACGTCAAATATTTAAATTATACAATATTTATATTCAAAAATTTTTATTTAAAATTTTATATATACAAGATAATTATATTATATATTTTTGTTTTTATATATTTATTTTGTATTTTATCATTTATCAAATATTCACTACAGAAGAATGAACAAATAGGCAAAAGATTGGACCAAGAAAACGAAGATATGGATACTCATAATCAGCATCATTCAAACCTACAAGCAGGACCCCATCATCAACATCATCAAAA